>JAWPHD010009307.1:0-105156 GCA_037043455.1 Cyrtodaria siliqua | reverse complement strand
ACATTCTGTACTTAATTTTATTTAAAAATATATGGACAAAAGAGTATTGTGTATACTGTTTATTTTCATGCTTCGTCAAATTTCTGCATGTCCAAATAACATGTCTTGATTCTGTAACAGAATCAAGGCAATATCATGAATATCTTTATCTAATTTTGGTAAATATAAAAAGCGAAAAACTCTTTCACTAAGAATAAAACTACATTTACTTATAAACTGCAGTAATTTCAAAACAACCCTATTTAAAGGTTGAACCATTTTACATTCTATAAACAAGTGGCTTACGGTTTCTATTGATTCACAAAATGTACAGCATTTATTAACTTTAAGATGAAGTCTATAGGCCAAGTAATAGTTTACATATAATACATCATGACAGATTCTCCAGGAAGTGTTTCTTACATCTGGATCAACACAAGGTGAGTATATATTCTTAAAAACTTGTTTGAAATCAATGGTTGGGAAATTCCGAACAACCTTTAGTGTGGTGTGTTCAATATTTAACAATGCATTATAAAAATCTTTAGTTGTAGCCTTTTTGAACGAAAAATCCGGATAATGCTTCATGAGTTTATTATAAACACCTAAACACTTTTATAAAATGGTGGAACAAATTCACTATGAGGAATTAAATTACTTGCAAATAAAGGATTCTGCTTTCTCAAATTAAATCCAATCCAATATATCTTGACTTTAAACCTACTTGCATATATGGTAATTAAATAACATTTTGATTTGTCTTCGTTATTCTAACATAGATTTAAATATATTATTGATGCAATAAAATCAGTTAATAATATACAAAAGTATATGGATGGATATGAATTAGGCAACCTGTTTAAGCTTTTATTGATATTAACATTCTAAACGAATTTTGTAAAGATCAGATAAAAAATGATGTAGCTACAGATTTAACAAAAGAAAATACAATATAGCATTTTTCAATAAATTAAGGGCCATAACTCTGTCGTTACTAACAAGAGCTAGCTGGTTTTGGAACTTGTCCAAGATTTCATTGATATACAGCAACCTGCACAACTAGATATCTTACTGATGCTTCCTGACAAGTTTCGTCGAAATCCAACAAAGTGTTTAGGAGGAGTAGCGCCGACAAGAAATTTAAAGTAAAAATTAAAATGTCATGGACCGTAACCGGAAAGAAATGCAATATGCACAACTAGACACCATACCAATGCTTCCTGTTAAGTTTCGTCAAATCCAAAAAATGAGAAATGTGGCCTGTATCATGTTAACAACATGTAATACTGCATTTTTGCTAAATCAGGGCCATAACTCAGGTGTTACTGGGCGATCTTGCCATTATCGAACTCGAGATCTTATGGTCATATACAATCTTGCAAGTCTGGGTAAGATTGCTCAAGAAATGTTGTGCCTTTATCGTGTAAACAAGACTGCATTTTTTCCTAATTCAGAAGGTAAGGTCTGTGTTACTGGTCCGATCTTGCCCATTATCGAACTCAACCGAGATCATATGGTCATATACAATCTGTGCAAGTTTGTTAAGATTGCTCAAGAAATGTGGCCTCATCGTGTAAACAAGATGAAAAACTGCATTTTTTGCTAATTCAGGAGCCATAACTCTGGTGTTACTGGTCCGATCTTGCCCATTATCAAACTCGTCTGAGATCTTATGGTCATATACAATCTGTGCAAGTTTGGTTAAGATTGTAAAGTGGCCTCTATCGTGTAAACAAGCTAAAAATTGATGACAGAATGACGACGGACGAAGAGTGGTCACAATAGCTCACACTTCGTTCACAGGTGAGCTAAAAATCAAGATTGCTGTGTGTCGTTTTAAAAAACATTGGAAATATCAATATACTTATTAACGACGATCTTCTGGAAGGAAACCCTGAACTTTACTCAGGTTTTACTCTGGTTACTCTACTATGTGTGACGACTCTCAAACAATTATCTATAGATGCTGGTTCCTCACCAGGGGTTTGCTCTGCAAGATGAGCAATTTCCTGTACATGTATATGACACTAAGCCAAAAAGAAAAAATGTGTTTCGAGCAACGGTCTCAAAATCTCTAGGTAGGGTAGGTAGGCTTTTCTTTTTTCTTTTTTAAAAGAAGGAAATGTTGATACACTGAGGAATTCACTATTCATTTAGGTCTAAATACATGCAGAAGTACAGACATGCTGATACTGATTTCATCAATATCGTTTAGGTGTTTTAATCTTTACATATTCGAATAAGCATTTGCGTGTATCTGCTTATGAATCGTCTCCCTTGCCACAACTATAATATGCTGACAATCTGGAATACGGGTATCATCGGAACTCGATCGAATGCAATTCTTTTTGTTAGGATCAACGGCAAAAAAATCTTTAGGGTCAGCAGCTTTTGCTGGGTAGGGTCGGGTTGCGCGAAACACAATTGTTTTTTTGGCCTAACAATATGGGTGGTTTTAATTCAAGTAATCCTTCATTTTATTTATATTAAAACAAAATCATTGTAGTATAATTGTATACAATTTTATACAAGGTATAGTTGCAGTACATACATATCAGAAGCAATATACAAGCTATTATTGTTTAAAGGGACACATGGCAATATTGAGTTATATATCAGGCGTTAAAATTAGCACACATTGTCTTATTAATCCTGTATCATTTGACTTAAAAACTGCATGCATAGAATGAAATACAAATTGGAATTTTCAATTTTCTTTATTTTTCTACCAGATTTTTAAATATATTATTGGTGCAATATAATCAATAGTTAATTATATGTAAAAACAATTTGCTTTGAACTTTTCTAAAAAATAATATTAATGATTGCACATATGCAAGTTAAGTAGAAAAACTAACGGGATGTCGCGAGTTTTAAACAAATCCAGATTGCCATGTGTCCCTTTAAAGGTGCTAACAGGGACACCATGTAGTCTTGATACTTTTTTTTTACTCAAGTAACATTGCACCATTGATTTTCCTTCTTTGTTTTATATAGGACGAATTTATGTCAAGAGACAAAAAACGCGCATTTTTCTTCGTAGAAAATTTTAAAACACATATCAATCTAACAATCGAGCGTCCGCCAATATAAAAATGCAATAAAAACAGGGGGTCATGTATCATGTAAGAACAAGCCAATCTGTTGAATGACGTCACGTTCTATTTTGATACGTCACAGATAGATTTACCCCATTTCTACTTTCGCTTCACTGTCTGTGTCAATTATAATTACATATCTCAAACAAACACAAATCAATGTTCACAATACATCATTTGGATGAATTATAGGTAATAATAACAAAAAGCAATCAAAAGTATGCATTTTATATCACTAGTAAGGCAGTAAGGGAAACGTTTTTATTAGGCACTATTTGACTATACACCACGGAAGCACAAACGCAATGGTGCAATGCAACCTCAATATTATTTTCAAAAAACACTTACATACAATCGCTCCAATCTAAGTTCACTTTTACAAATTCAATTATTTTGTTTCCAAGTTTCATATTTCTAGATGGGGTAAATCTGATAACTAAAACATTCCAATTTCCCATTTTGGTCCACGTTCACGAAACTTGAATGTACTGAATGTTTAAGATAGATAGATAGATAGATAGATATTTAATTTAAATTTTTACAGTTTCTCATCATTTCATAAATAATTTGTAATACATAATTATAATCACATGACACATTACCCTTATGTTTACACACTCACTTGTAGTTCATTTTTCAGTGCATATAATCATTATTTAATCATAGGTCATATTAAAGCTGCTATCCTGCCAACAACAGGCAACATTTACAAAAGATGTACACCCTTTCTAAGCCTACTAATGATAAGGTATATATGTAACTTACATATGTTGCGAATCCGAACTCTATAACTACAATGGAAACTTCATAACTGGCCAGACAATTATTATCGTTGCCGACGTGTCGAATTATGACTTACCAACCCTTAATTTATATTACCATTTTCAATTAAAAGTATTTTTAATACCCATGAATAAATATAGAATCTTTAATTGGCTCACATGCATTATTTTATGACCTCAACACATGGATACAGTTTGGAAGAACGATTTTATAGTGAAATTTGGCGGTTTGGTTTCTTTAATCAAACATGTTAATCAATAATCCGAGGAAATTAAATAAGGATGTAAACATTAAGTAAATCATCAGTATTACAGGGCAGGATAATTTGTTTCTAAGTTACTTGTCCTACTTAATATTTAAATGGTCATATTAATAAATTGTTAAAGAATTTATCTGAATTTCTACTCATCCTGCATCAATGAGTGGAATTTTCATGCCCTGATATTTAAGATCAATATGTTTTTAAATGTTAAAATCAATTCATTATTTGTTTCATTATTTATTGAAACACACAAAATATTAATAAGATTTCAGATAATTGTACATTGGCATTGGAGAACAAAAGAATACACTTTAATAGATGTTAAGCTATTTAAAATTGTTTATGATAAAAAAGCAATTTTTGTTGATGAAACTTAAACGTTTAAGAGAAGTATGATTAGTTTATAATAAACATAGTCATGATTATTATAAACTAACCATAGTCATGATTATTATAAACTAACCATAGTCATGATTATTATAAACTAACCATAATCATGATAATTATGAACTAACCATAGTCATGATTATTATAAACTAACCATAGTCATGATTATTATAAACTAACCATAATCATGATTATTATAAACTAACCATAGTCATGATTATTATAAACTAACCATAGTCATGATTATTATAAACTAACCATAATCATGATAATTATGAACTAACCATAGTCATGATTATTATAAACTAACCATAGTCATGATTATTATAAACTAACCATAATCATGATTATTATAAACTAACCATAGTCATGATTATTATAAACTAACCATAGTCATGATTATTATAAACTAACCATAATCATGATTATTATGAACTAACCATAGTCATGATTATTATAAACTAACCATAGTCATGATTATTATAAACTAACCATAATCATGATTATTATGAACTAACCATAGTCATGATTATTATAAACTAACCATAGTCATGATTATTATAAACTAACCATAGTCATGATTATTATAAACTAACCATAGTCATGATTATTATAAACTAACTATAGTCATGATTATTATAAACTAACCATAATCATGATTATTATAAACTAACCATAGTCATGATTATTATAAACTAACCATAGTCATGATTATTATAAACTAACCATAGTCATGATTATTATAAACTAACCATAGTCATGATTATTATAAACTAACCATAGTCATGATTATTATAAACTAACCATAGTCATGATTATTATAAACTAACCATAGTCATGATTATTATAAACTAACCATAGTCATGATTATTATAAACTAACCATAGTCATGATTATTATAAACTAACCATAGTCATGATTATTATAAACTAACTATAATCATGATTATTATAAACTAACCATAGTCATGATTAATATAAACTAACCATAGTCATGATTATTATAAACTAATCATACTTCTCACAGAAAGTCTGTTTTTGTGTGGAATTTCAACTGTTTTTGTGTGGAATTTAGAAGTAATTGTTCAAACATTATATAAATGACATATCATCATTAGGACACTCTAGATAACTAGGCCGCATGTTTTTCATATAGAAATCGAGGTAGAAATTATGTCATTAGAAAGATACATTGTTGTTAAAAGATGTTCAGCAAACAAATAAAAATAAAAAATAATAAAATAGGAAAAATCTAAAAAAACACACAAAAAACATAGTATATTCATGAGGGAATGTGCACCTACTTTTGGACGCCATTCATATGGGCATCTAGGCCAATGGTTTTCATAGTATTTATTAGTTTAAAGTTCACCTATTAATTTTTTTAGTAGATAAAAAATCCAAAACATGAAACCTACCAACTCTAGATAGACTTGTATTAAAATAGATTTTCAGCTAAATGTAAACATTTTCTTTATAATTGAAATCCGCATATAGAGATTAAGAACAATTTTGTTTTACCTTTGTGTGTAATATCTTGCATTTGGTTTGATGTACAAATTAAAATATTAAGTAAGCCAATGGTTTTCATAGTACTAAATTATTTTAAAGTTCACCTATACATTTTTTAGTGGATAAAAATCAGTTAATTTCCAAAACATGAGGCCTACCTACTCTAGACTTGTATTAAAATAGTTTTCAGCTAAATGTAAAAATAGGACTTTATAATTTAAATCCTCACATAGTCATCAAGAACATTTTTTTTTTTACCTTTTTGTGTAATATATTTTGCATTTGGTTTGATTTACAAATTAAAATATTAATTAATTAAACAAGATGCCATGCAAGTTAGTTTAAGTGTCAAGCTGTTGTTTCTTAAAAAAAAAAGGTATGTTTTTTTTTATTAATTCCCCCCCCCCCCCCCCCCCCCCCCCCCCCCCCCCCCCCCCCCCCCCCCCCCCCCCTTTGTGAGAAAACTCAAATATTTTCACGAGTTTTCACTCTCGATGAAAATAAATCCTATATTAACTCCAAACCAACAAATATCCTCTATTTATTAAATACATCCATCACGCCTAACATCAAATAATATCGACTACATATATTGTTGGTATTGTACCAATATACTCTTTTGTTGAGTTACTATTTTATGTTGTTTTATAATGTTAGGGCAAAGAAACAAAATATTCTTGTGTTCACTAAACCAACGATATGCGTCATGATTATTGACATAATTTATTCTCGGTCAATTTATAATCATAAATAAAGGATTGTATTATATAATCATTCACATCTTTACATGTCCTGTAACCAGTTATTTTCCATGTAAGTTCTGTAAATAGAGACTGCTTCGGGTTCACCTAATGGAAACTTGACTTGTAAGTGAGATCGTGTAGATTCTTATGGATGGCGGGAAGCATATAGTACTTGTTCTACGCAGGAAAAAATGGGTGGTTTGCTTCCACCAGGAAAAAAACACCATTCAGCTGTAAATATAGTGTAGGTCTGAATAAGAATCCTGGTAACATATTTACATTACTTCAAATCACAAACTTTGACTGTGTCACAACCCCATGTTGAACCTTGTTTCTTAACAATTGCAATCATCATTTTAGGCTGTGCCTTATCTATTAAGATTGACCCTGGCCACTCATCTGACCTCAGTGTGGTCACCACACCAATCTTCTGTGTACCAGTCTCATCAAGCTGCATCACATTGTGTGAGTCCCACCAAGACACAAACACACTGCCCCGCTCATCCACACATACTCCAGCAGCTCCACGGAGGTCCTGATCACAGAACGTGGACAGTAGCTGACCCTTGTTGTCCAGGGTCACCAGCCCTTTGTCTTCATCAGTCACATAGATCCTGGTGCCATCAGGACTGACAGCAATATCCCGGGTTTTGGAGAACATCTTCACTCTATTGTTGTCGATGTCGAGTGTCTGGAGGTGGGTGCCAGAAGTGTTGTATATATAAACTGTGTTGCTGCTATCTGAGATATACAACTGACCATTGCTGTAACCTATACCCTGACACACGTGATTCATCTTGATAGACCGGGTTACTGCCATCTTCTTACTGCCCACAGACACAAAGTGAATGGTGTTGTTGTTGTAGCTGACCACTGCTTCACTCTGGCTGATGCAGCATACTACTCCTGGGCGGTCAGTGAAGTCACAGTGATCAATGATGTGGTAAGATGTGTCAAGATGTTTCAGTTTCTGGTTGATATAATCTACCAGTAGTATAGAACTGTCTGGCATCTGGCACGATCCTGATATAACACATGTTGCCTTATCACTTTTCATGCTGACATTAATGTCTCTTGTATTCTGTACTTTGTATAGCTGACTCTGAACCTTGACCTTTGGACATGTTGTCTTGACTTCAAGTTTCCCCAGACTCTGCATGCTAGAAAGGTAACTTTGTAAAGATGGATCTATTATAAACTCGAGGCTTTCAATTATTGGCGTTTGAGGTGCATTTTGTATTAGTTGTTCTCCCCCTGAAGCCTTTTTATGGCATTTCTTCATGTTGATGAATACCTGTGACTCATTGTTGCCTGCTGTTTTAAGTTGCTGCTTCAGTTGTTTAAGCTCTGCTATGAAGTTGTCACAGGTTGTAATGTCGGCCATGATGTCCTTGTGACTTTCTCCATGAAGCTTCTCTATGTCATCCGTGGCTTTCTTCTCCAGAGTATCGAACATTTTGTTTACTTGCTTCCTGAAATCTTTCAGACTCTTCAAGGCATCTCTCCGAGACTTGTCAAGTTTGGCTTTGTTATCTTCTCTTGTGGTTTTCAACTTTCCTATGGCAGATGTAACTTGGTCAAGATTTGTATTTGTTTCTTGCAGCTCTTTACTCTGAGCTATTCCAGCAGCCACCTTGGGTATGTAAATCATGTCATCACATGACCTGAAAAAAAGAAAAAAGATAAGAGCGCCCCTTGGCATTTTTGCATAGTGCTACTATTAGGGGAAATACTGTAATGTAGTATTTACATAGCACTACTATTAGGGGAAATACGGTAATGTAGTATTTACATAGTGCTACTATTAGGGGGAAATACGGTAATGTAGTATTTACATAGTGCTACTATTAGGGGAAATACGGTAATGTAGTATTTACATAGTGTTACTATTAGGGGAAATACGGTAATGTAGTATTTACATAGTGCTACTATTAGGGGAAATACGGTTATGTAGTATTTACATAGCACTACTATTAGGGGAAATACGGTAATGTAGTATTTACATAGCACTACTATTAGGGGAAATATGGTAATTTAGTATTTACATAGCACTACTATTGGGGTTCATACGGTAATGTAGTATTTACATAGTGCTACTATTAGGGGAAATACGGTAATGTAGTATTTACATAGCACTACTATAGTATTTACGTAGGACTACTATTAGGGGAAATACAGTAATGTAGTATTTACATAGCACTACTATTAGGGGAAATACGGTTATGTAGTATTTACATAGCGCTACTATTAGGGGAAATACGGTAATGTAGTATTTACATAGGACTACTATTAAGGGAATTATGGTAATGTAGTATTTATATAGCGCTACTATTAGGGGAAATACGGTAATGTAGTATTTACATAGTGTTACTATTAGGGGAAATACGGTAATGTAGTATTTACATAGCACTACTATTAGGGGAAATACGGTAATGTAGTATTTACATAGCACTACTTTTAGGGGAAATACGGTAATGTAGTATTTACATAGCACTACTATTAGTGGAAATACGGTAATGTAGTATTTACGATTAGGGGAAATACGGTAATGTAATTTACATAGTGTTACTATTAGGGGAAATACGGTAATGTAGTATTTACATAGCACTACTATTAGGGGAAATACGGTAATGTAGTATTTACTTAGCACTACTATTAGGGGGAAATACGGTAATGTAGTATTTACATAGCGATACTATTAGGGGAAATACGGTAATATAGTATTTACATAGCGCTACTATTAGGGGAAAAACGGTTATGTAGTTTTTACATAGCTCTACTATTAGGGGAAATACGGTAATGTAGTATTTACATAGCACTACTATTAGGGGAAATATGGTAATTTAGTATTTACATAGCACTACTATTGGGGTTCATACGGTAATGTAGTATTTACATAGCACCACTATTAGGGGAAATTAGGTAATGTAGTAGCATAGCGCTACTATTAGGGGAAATACCGTAATGTAGTATTTATATAGCGCTACTATTAGGGGAAATACGGTAACGTACTATTTACATAGCGTAAATATTAGGGGAAATACGGTAATGTAGTATTGACATAGCACTACTATTAGGGGAAATACGGTAATGTAGTATTTACATAACGCTACTATTAGGGGAAATAGGTAATGTAGTATTTACATAGCACTACTATTAGGGTAAATACGGTAATGTAGTATTTACATAGCACTACTATTAGGGGAAATATGGTAATGTAGTATTTACTTAGCACTACTATTAGGGGGAAATACGGTAATGTAGTAGCATAGCGCTACTATTAGGGGAAATACGGTAATGTAGTATTTAACATAGCGCTACTATTAGGGGATATACGGTAACGTAGTATTTACATAGCACTACTATTAGGGGAAATACGGTAATGTAGTATTTACATAGCACTACTATTAGGGGAAATATGGTAATTTAGTATTAACATAGCACTACTATTGGGGTTCATATGGTAATGTAGTATTTACATAGCACTACTATTAGGGGAAATATGGAAATGTAGTATTTACATAGCACTTCTATTAAGGGAAATACGGTAATGTAGTATTTACATAGCGCTACTATTAGGGAAAATACGGTAATGTAGTATTTACATAGGACTACTATTAGGGGAAATACGGTAATGTAGTATTTACATAGCGATACTATTAGGGGAAATACGGTAATGTAGTATTTACATAGCCTTACTATTAGGGGAAATACGGTAATGTAGTATTTACATAGCACTACTATTAGAGGAAATACGGTAATTTAGTATTTACATAGCACTACTATTAGTGGAAATACGGTATTGTAGTATTTACTATTAGGGGGAATACGGTAATGTAGTATTTACATAGTGTTACTATTAGGGGAAATACGGTAATGTAGTATTTACATAGCACTACTATTAGGGGGAAATACGGTAATGTAGTAGCATAGCGTAACTATTAGGGGAAATACGGTAATGTAGTATTTACATAGCGCAACTATTAGGGGAAATATGGTTATGTAGTATTTACATAGCGCTACTATTAGAGGAAATACGGTAATGTAGTATTTACATAGCACTACTATTAGGGGAAATACAGTAATGTAGTATTTACATAGCACTACTATTAACGGAAATATGGTAATTTTGTATTTACATAGCACTACTGTTAGGGGAAATACGGTAATGTAGTATTTACATAGCACTACTATTAGGGGAAATACCGTAATGTAGTATTTACATAGCGCTACTATTTGGGGAAATACGGTAAAGTAGTATTAACATAACGCTACTATTAGGGGAAATACGGTAATGTAGTATTTACATAGTGTTACTATTAGGGGAAATACGGTAATGTAGTATTTACATAGCCTTACTATTAGGGGAAATACGGTAATATAGTACTTACATAGCACTACTATTAGGGGAAATACGGTAATGTAGTATTTACATTGCACTACTATTAGTGGAAATACGGTATTGTAGTATATACTATTAGGGGAAATACGGTAATGTAGTATTTACATAGTGTTACTTTTAGGGGAAATACGGTAATGTAGTATTTACATAGCACTACTATTAAGGGAAATACGGTAATGTAGTATTTACTTAGCACTACTATTAGGGGGAAATACGGTAATGTAGTAGTATAGCGTAACTATTAGGGAAATACGGTAATGTAGTATTTACATAGCGCTACTATTAGGGGAAATACGGTTATGTAGTATTTACATAGCGCTACTATTAGGGGAAATACGGTAATGTAGTATTTACATAGCACTACTATTAGGGGAATTACGGAAATGTAGTATTTACATAGCACTACTATTAATGGAAATATGGTAATTTAGTATTTACATAGCACTACTATTAGGGGAAATACGGTAATGTAGTATTTACATAGTGCTACTATTAGGGGAAATATGGTAATGTAGTATTTACAAAGCGCTATTTCATTATTTTTTTGTTTTAATTTATTTGTTTGGTGTTAACGCCATGTTAGCAGGAAGCATTGATGTGCCTATTGCATTTTTTTTCCGGTTCAATAATATTTTGATGGAGTAACGGCCCCTTGACATTTTATTTTTAAATCTTGTCGGCGCTACTCCTCCTAAACGCCTTGTTGGATTTTGACGAAACTTGGCAGGAAGCATCAGTAAGATGTCTAGTTGTGCATAACGCGCTTTTGTTACAGTTTGCTGATTTATGACGGAGTTATGGCACTTTGACATTTTTACTTTAAATTTCTTGTCGGCGCTACTCCTCCTAAACGGCTTGTTGGATTTCTACATATCTGATCTTTACCATATTTGTTTAGAATGTTAATATAACCCCCACCCCCACCCCACCCACCCATTTTTATGAAATTTCATTCATAGAAGAAAGTGGGACAAATTGAAAAATGCCCATGCCAGATTAGACACAGCAGACTATAATTGCCCATGATTACCAGGCGAGCGATCTAAAGCCATCCTATCCCTGTTGTTTTTGCAATGTTTTAAAAAAGACTACTGATGGGAATTTTATGTCGACAACCCTTGATATAAGAGCCGTTTTAGCCAGTAGAGCATCCACAGGTCCTCTTGGGCCTCTTGTTTTTAATAGAATGGGATTTTGTTTTTAAACAAATGCACTTAAATGTCATCTCAGCAAACGGCAAACTCGACGATTGTTTTTAGTTACTAAAATGTTTACAAACTTTCATTTAAGCATCATTGACGTTTTTATTTTTAAGTCCAGCCCCCATTAGGCGAGACATGTGAATCCACGGATTTCTTGTTTTTTTACAGATTTCTGTGTTGTTTTGGCAAATTCTTACACATATAGCTATGTTCTCCCACATAGAGGACAGGGGGAGGGGAATTGTTTTCATTGTATCTTCCTTTATTTGGATATTAATTTTTTTATTTGTACGCAGTCATTTACATATAAAACAATTTAGATTAAATTCAGATATACAGATGAAATATCAATGCCAGATATCCCTTCCCGAGTTGCCTTTCGACCACATAAATTTCTTTAAAATGACAGCATTTTTGGATTAAAACTGATATTTTTTTTTTAAAAAAAATCACACACTTCCATAAATTTTACTGTCATTTGTATGAGATTCTAACAAAAACTTTATATCGGCCCGAGTTTCTATACCCTTCTCGCCCCCAACCCCACCCACACATTGTTTTAGCCTTGTTTTCTGATGGTATATACTGGCTACATAATTTATTATTCTCTGAAAAATCGTATAGTCGGGCTGCGCTGTTCTCTGACAGCTCATGTTTATTGTGGCCTCATTTCAGTTTTTTTTTTTTTTATATTTCATACGGGTCTCTGAATATAATCTAAATTGTTTTATATGTAAATGATTGCGTTCAAATTTAATGAAAACAATAAATTTGAAATAAATAGAGTTTTACTAACATGTTTCTAACTGATAATACAGTTACATAGTACAGTTAATTATCAGTCTTCACAAAAATATGTACATTAACAATAAAATACAATTTATATATTTCAATCAATATTTGATAAAAAGTTGAACAGTGAACCTGTTACTTGAGAACAAGTTTATTAAAAGACCAGTTTTCGGCAATCTGAGCGGTCTCCCAGGTTAAGTATTCCATAATAGTGTTTAAAGGTTAACGACATTGCGTTGTAAACCTTCGCCTCTCACCGCTGCGGGTTTGAATCCCACTGGGAGCTCGACTTGTAAGTGAGTAATTGAGGCAGACCACCAGCTTTTCCTGGGTAGAACCAATACTGTACACCTCCCGCCAAGTCGAGCTCCCATGGGATTCGAACCCGCAACGTCGTTAACCATTCGGTCAGATTTCAACGAAACTTGGCAGGGATGGTCAGTACCAAGCCTAGTTGTGCATATAATCGCCGTGTTCTGGTTGAATGATTGTTGGCAGAGTTATGGCCCCTTATACACAAACTTTATCTTTAGCCAGTAGTATTTGCTTAGTCTTCATGGTTCGGTGACTGTTCTTAAAAGTTAAGTTTTTGTGTTAGCTGACCTTTAAGGATTTATGTTAGTGCAATATTTCAAAAGATGTATGTTATTGAAGTGACACTACTTGAACATCAATCGTGTCGTTTGTTGTACATAATGAGTCCCCTACCATTATGGTTTAAATGGGGACCCTTGGGTCTCATTTTACCCCGTCACAGGGGTAACATTTTTTACAGACATATATGGAAAATCTTATCTTTTCTGTTGCATGCAGCATAAGCTTATGGTCCTCTACCAAGTTTGTTCAAATGGTGACCCAGGGTCAAATGTTAGACTACCCGGGAGTCACAGTTTAACATAGTGTTACACTGGAAAATCTTCGCAAAATCTTCTATGAAATTAACAGACCTTTTTTATCTGAGCTATTTTAAGCTCGACTATTCGAAGAATAAGAGAGCTTATGTAATCACCCCGGGGTCGGCGTAGGCGTCCCAGATCAAGGTTTGTGTGTAAATTGTGTTTACAAGTCTATATCCCTTACATTTCTTATCCTAGCACAACCTAATTTGGCCATGGGCTTCCTTATAGCATTATCTTAAGGGCTGCTTAAGTAATTTTGGTTCCTGTAACCCCTGGGCTCCCATGGAACCCAAATTCTGATAGCCCTTAAAATGTGTCTGTTTCACATCAAATTTTGCGTGTAAGCTGTGTTTACAGGTCTATATCTCTTACATTTCTTGTCCTAGCTGAACTAAACTTTGGAATTCGTTTCCTTATAGTATGTTATAAAGGGTTGCATAAGTAATTTTGTCTTCTGCAAATTCTGTGCTCCCATGGAACCCAAATTGTGATGGCCCATAAAATGTGCAATAAAGGCAGATCTAGGTTTGCATGTAAGCATGTATATATCTATAATTTTGGTTTGGGATTTCTTATAGCATTATGCATCTTATTCATACTTCACCCATATTATGTTTTTATATTATTTATTTTTTACATATTTCTGTGTTGTTTTAGTCAATACTTACACATATATGTTGCCCCCTACTAAGTATACATGTTCATATGTATACTTAGTAATATGGGTTCTATACCAAACCAATTAAACACCATCCCAACACCGTGCCGACCCCCTGTGACACAAACTGTGTAACTCTAAAATTTGGGGTTAACATCTATTTGATTACCATATGACCTGTGTGAAGAACGCACTAGAATTTACGACGGCGCACCATAAAATTGGTTCTAGTTTATATTTATATGTTCGCGAAATACATTTAAAGGTTTGCCACAGGATTTTGGAAGAGTTTCGACAACACTTATGAATGCATTATGGAGTTATTGCCCTTGATTAAATGAAGTATATATAGAATATATTAATTTTATTTGAAAAAACGTATTAATTATAACAAGTAATACCTGTGTTCCAAAGAGACGCATACGTGACAGCATGTCTCGTTATGACTGCCACAAAACATCTGCACGACCTCCCCTTGGTGTTCAGAACATGGCTCCGTGGGTACAGATGTACTTGTCTTCTTCATTTTTCCCCAACTCTTTACTTCATATCTCCCTAAAACTTTGTGATCCTTCAGTCCGGGAAAACTTGCGTGGAATTCCAGACATGTTTGACAGTAAAGTTCATTACAGTCTGAACAGAAATGCACTGCCTGAACAGTTTTACAATTTCTTCTTTCACACGCTGAACAAATAAAGTCAAATGTTTCATCAGAACCTATGTCTATTGTGCGAGAAAATCCTGTTGCCATATTTGCGTGCTTCAAGTCCTGTTTATAATTATAAGATTATGAATCATGACAGTAAATAAGACCACTAAACAGCGAAAACATGTGAAGAATTGTCCAATCGCTATCCAATATTTAGTCACACAATCATTTGTTATAGACAGCTATTAACAACCCTTCTCAAATACTTCAATATAGACCATGTTTGTTATTTCACACCAACTTAACAACCAATATTACAGCCTGAACAGGTGTAGACGACCTAGTTCATTCCCATGAACTGGTTATTGAAAATCAGAAACCATACATGATATAATGTACCAGGAAGTTTAACCCTTTCAAAGAAAGATTTATGTTACCTGTGGTTAAATGATTCTTTTAAGGTATATAGTCTAAATACAAAATCAATAATTCTATAATGTATTGTGTTTTATATTTACACTGGCTTTAAATATCTTAGCTTATCTCAAACATTATTTGCTAATCAGTATACCCCTACCAGATCCATACATAGTCTGATCATAAATGGAATATGAGGTAAAAATATGCCATATGAGGTTTATGTCATAAGAGGTTTATGGCATATGAGGTTTATGCCATATGAGCTTTATACCATATGAGGTTTATATCATATGAGCTCTATGCCATATGAGGTTTATGTCATTTATGCCATATGAGCTTTATGCCATGTGAGCTTTATGCCATATGAACTTTATGCCATATGAACTTTATGCCATATGAGGTGTATGCCATATGAGCTTTATGCCGTATGAGCTTTATTCCATATGAACTTTATGCCATATGAGCTTTATGTCGTATAAGCTTTATGCCATATGAGCTTTATTCCATATGAGGTGTATGCCATATGAGCTTTATGCCATATAAGCTTTATGCCATAAGACTTTAATGTCATAATAGGTTTATGCCATATGAGCTTTATGTCATATGAGCTTTATGCCATATGAGCTTGATGTCATATGAGCTTGATGCAATATGAGGTGTATGCCATATGAGCTTTATGCCATATGCGGTGTATGCCATATGATCTTTATGTCATAAGAGGTTTATGCCATGTGAGCGTTATGCCATATGAGTGTTATGCCATATGAGCTTTATGCCATATGCGCTTTATGCAATATGAGCTTTATGCAATGCAATATGAGGTGTATTCCATATGAGGTGTATGTCATATGAGCTTTGTCATATGAGCTTTATGGCACATGCGTTGTATGCCATATGAGCTCTATGCCATATGACATTTATGCCATATGACATGTATGCCATATGAGCTTTATGCCATATGAGCTTTATGCAATATGAGCTTTATGCAATATGAGGTGTATTCCATATGAGGTGTATGTCATATGAGCTTTGTCATATGAGCTTTATGCCACATGCGATGTATGCCATATGAGCTTTATGCCATATGCGGTGTATGCCATATGAGGTGTTTGTCATGTGAGCTTTATGCCATATGAGCTTTATGCCATATGAGTTTTATGTCATATGAGATTTATGCCATATGAGCTTTATGCCATATGAGTTTTATGCCATATGAGGTTTATGCCATATGAGCTTCATGCCATATGAGCTTTATGTCATATGAGCTTACTGCCATATGAGCTTTATGAGGTTATGACATTTGAGCTTGATGCCATATGAGCTTCATGCCATATGAGCTTTATGAGGTTTATGCCATATGAGCTTCATGCCATATAAGCTTTATGCCATATGAGGTTTATGCCATATGAGCTTTATGCCATATGAGTTTTATGTCATATGAGATTTATGCCATATGAGCTTTATGCCATATGAGTTTTATGCCATATGAGGTTTATGCCATATGAGCTTCATGCCATATGAGCTTTATGTCATATGAGCTTACTGCCTTATGAGCTTTATGAGGTTATGACATTTGAGCTTTATGCCATATGCGCTTCATGCCATATGAGCTTTATGAGGTTCATGCCATATGAGCTTTATGCCATATGAGCTTTATGAGGTTATGACATTTGAGCTTTATGCCATATGCGCTTCATGCCATATGAGCTTTATGAGGTTTATGCCATATGAGCTTCATGCCATATAAGCTTTATGCCATATGACGTGTATGCCATATGCGCTTTATGCAATATGAGCTTTATGCAATATGAGCTTTATGCAATATGAGGTGTATGTCATATGAGCTTTGTCATATGAGCTTTATGCCACATGCGATGTATGCCATATGAGCTTTATGCCATATGCGGTGTATGCCATATGAGGTGTTTGTCATGTGAGCTTTATGCCATATGAGCTTTATGCCATATGAGCTTCATGTCATATGAGCTTACTGCCATATGAGCTTTATGAGGTTATGACATTTGAGCTTTATGCCATATGAGCTTCATGCCATATGAGCTTTATGAGGTTTATGCCATATGAGGTTTATGCCACCAAATGAAGCAGGCATATAGAGACTCTACTCAAGTTTTACATTCAAGTTTATGATGATTTTGAGACACAAGAAGCCATGGTGCTTTTAAACTTTGCACATGTTTTGCATGTAACATAAGGTTATGGTTCCCTGCCAAGTTTGTTTAAATGGTAACTCCGGTGTCAAATTTGGCCCTGTTCATGGGGTAACATGTTTTACAATTAGACTTATATAGGGAATAACTAACAAATCTTCTTCTCTGAAACCACAAGAGCTAGATGTCTAGTATTTTAAATGAAGTACATATTATGGTTCCCTGCCAAGTTGATTTAAATAAACTAACCCACCAAATAACAAAAAAAATACACTTCAGAACCGTTTATCAAACTCTATATATCCAGGTGTTCAGGTCATATAATAATATACTACATTCAAGAGATATGAAAACGGAACACGGGAATTTCCGCTATATATTGTATGTGTAGTTTGCTGCTGTTAATCGAATGGTACATGGCTACGTTAGATCTTTCCTTTCGGAGAAAAAGACTAAAACAACACATAACACAGCTATTAGTATTCCTTCAAAGTTTCATTATTGACAGAGTACGCATTTGGCTCAAGCATGTGAGCAAACTTAGGATGCAAAATTTTGCAAACCCTTTACGTTAAATACAGTACTGAAATGGCTCAATTTTTCAGAGAGGAACTTCAACATTTATGAATTTCTTGATAAAAAAAGTGTACTGTGATTAAAACGTCTATAACATCACTGTTGTGTCCTTTCTCTAACTAACTGCTACTTTTTTTTTTACAAAACTTCTTAGGATTTCTTTGGAATATTATGTGGAATTAAGTGTGCAGTATATACAATGTAGAGCGAAAATTCCCGTGTTGCGTTTTCATATCTCTTGAGTGTACTCAAATTTGCTACGGATCACTTTTATTCTTCCATATAATTTTATTAGAAATTAATTCACAATAATGATATTAATTTCATTGATACTTCAACAATTCCACAATTTGAATCAAGTCATAAGATCACATGACCATACACTGATGTAAGATAGAAATAATGCGATTTATTTCAGCAAGAAATTTAGACAGCAAAAAAGTGATCCTTAGCAAATTTTGAGTAGTATATATATGTGCCGATTAATTGTATAGGTTTATTCACCAGTGATTGAATATGCAATAAATAAATTGGTAACTCATAATTCAACGCTCCAGTTTTGGGGTTCGGCCTGGCTGGTTAAAGCTGTTTATATTGTGTCTATAGAGTTTGGATTCCCAAAATATGTAAGTTAAATATATATCTTAGTAGTCAGTAGGTTTAGAAACGGTGTACATCTGTTGTAAATTGTGTCTGTTGATGGCAGGAAAAAGACTTTCTGGGAGGTAGCATTAAATATTGGAGCAGCTCATAGTTTTGGGTCATTCAGGTCAGATGGCTTTTTCTAGAGTTATCTTCCCTTGTTTGTTCTTGTCCTCTCAACCCCTACCTGAATTTAAAATTCAGCAGAATAATTTGTCATTTTCAGGAAAGTAAAAGTATGAAGTGGCGATAGGCTTACTGTGTGACGGCATTCTGGTTTGAAAACTTTGTACTTATTGTGTCCATCGTCTGTCCGTCACGTTTTAACCTGCAACCTAACATTGGCCATAACTTGAATATTTGAGCTATGTTCACGAAACTGCACTCACATATGCATCTTAACCCAAGGAATGTTGTTACACATGTCCAATAACTCTGACTTTCATTTTGGCAGAGTTGTGCCCCGTTTCATAAAACTTTAACCTTCAACCTAACCTAGCTCATAACTTGGCAAAATATTAACCTATGGTCCTGAAATCTTATACGGTTCTTCTTATAAATTATCCAATGCAGAGTTACGCCCCTTTTCATCAATGTTAACACATTAAAACTGCTCCATAATTCATGAAGGATTGAACCCCCGGTCTTCAAAATTTATCGTTAGATTGTACTTGCTGAAATAAACACACGGCAGGCGACACAAGTGTTCCATGGAACACCCTTCTAGTAATATAGATGACTTTTAGCATAGGTAAGGGGCCAGGTGAGACATCTGTTTTGACAAACATCAAGTTTATTATTTCCAGCCATACAACGAGACATGACTGATTACCTGGTGCCATTGCCACAGGATGACGCAGCTTCGTCGGGGAGTCGACTGAGGACGGGCAGTAGTACATCGTCCACCAAGACCATGGATGGCAAGTATGTACTTGGATGATTAGTTATTCATATAACTTGTGCAATTTTTTTGTTTGATTTTACTTGATGTCATAACAATTGTACTCTATATAATAATGCAATTTATTAGAAGGACCATAATAAAGTTGTGGCCTAACAGTTTTGCTTGTATATTTGGAAAGAAAACATGTTTAAAGAAACTAAACTGTCAAATTTCACTACAAAACCATTCTTCCAAACTTGAGCTAGGTGATGAATTCATTAAAAACAACTGTGTGCCAATTAAAAGTCTAGATTTATTCAAGGTTGCTTAGAAAACTAATTGAATATGTGTAAAATGAATTAAGATGTTTCAAATTCATAATTTCCAATGATTCCAACTAATGCTGTATATGCTTATATGGTATAGAGTTATTAAAGGTATCATCCCAAGTTTCACGCTTTATTACTCCAGTGAGCCCGGCCTGAAGTTTAGTGGTGTAAGGAAAGTTTGGGGTAAACAAGGTCGCCTAGCTACGACCTCTCCAGGACGTGATGTGGAGGAGGTGCCATTCACAGAGAAGGTAATAATGGGATAGTTAATGCCGTCTGGTGTCAGTTTGAATGGCGTTTAATGTCATTTTAGCACATTTTAGGCTATATATGATGGTCGATTTTTTGTGGTAGAGGCAGACCATTCCATTTTACCTGAGTAAAACCAGTACTGTATACCTCCCGCCATCCGTAAGAATCGACACTTTCTCACTTGACAAGTGAAGCTCCCAGTGGCAGCGGTGAGAGGCATGAAAGTTTTAGACGCAGTGTCTTTAATGTTTCAGCCACGGAGGTACTTCCATCTGGTG
Source organism: Cyrtodaria siliqua (assembly GCA_037043455.1). Taxonomy (NCBI): domain Eukaryota; kingdom Metazoa; phylum Mollusca; class Bivalvia; order Adapedonta; family Hiatellidae; genus Cyrtodaria; species Cyrtodaria siliqua. The sequence goes on along the minus strand of JAWPHD010009307.1, from coordinate 84,243 downwards.
TCCAGTAACTATCAGTATGCCAATCACACACATGCAAATATCAAGAACTATGCGGAATATTTCCCGAGGGAGAGAAATTGCTCCGATATAAGAAAGAATGCTGAAGGCCCGAGTTCTTATTTCTCTCGTGGTAAATATTTACTGTATTTAAAAACACTGGTTATTAAACGATATATTATATAATTACATATTTTGTTGATGATATACACAAAATAAACTTGAGTTTTGTTCATTTTCTTTCTGTCATTCTCTCTTACAAATAGTTTGCACTGATACATAATTTTGTGACGTCACTCTGACTACTGAGAAGTACCTCCCAGTGTGAGATATTTCCCAATAGAGCTCTGAGTAGATATAGCTTTTATATTCACCAGAAGAGCTCTGAGTAGATATGGCTTTTATATTTCCCGGTAGAGCTCTTAGTATGTATGGCTTTTATATTTCCCAGTAGAGCTCCGAGTATGTATGACTTTTATATTTCCCAGTACAGCTCTGATTAGATGTGGCTTTTATAGTTCCCAGTACAGCTCTGGGTAGATATGATTTTTATATTTCCCAGTAGAGCTCTGAGTAGATATGGCTTTTATATTTCCCAGTAGAGCTCTGGGTAGATATGGTTTTTATATTTCCCAGTAGACCTCTGAGTAGATATGGCTTTTATATTTCCCAGTAGAGCTCTGGGTAGATATGGTTTTTATATTTCCCAGTAGAGCTATGAGTAGATATGGCTTTTATATTTCCCAGTAGAGCTCTGATTAGATATGGCTTTTATATTCACCAGTAGAGCTCTGAGTAGATATCCCAGTAGAGCTCTGAGTCGATATGGCTTTTATATCTCCCAATAGAACTCTGAGTAGATATGGCTTTTATATTTCCCAGTAGAGCTCTGAGTAGATATGGCTTTTATATCCCAGTAGAGCTCTGAGTAGATATGGCTTTTATATCCCAGTAGAGCTCTGAGTAGATATTGCTTTTATATCTCAGTAGAGCTCTGAGTAGATATGGCTTTTATATTTCCCAGTAGAGCTCTGAGTAGATATGGCTTTTATATCCCAGTAGAGCTCTGAGTAGATATGGCTTTTATATCTCAGTAGAGCTCTGAGTAGATATGGCTTTTATATTCACCGAATATTACTGTAAATCATCACAAAATATCTAATATAAAAGACATATTTTAGATGTTAATTGCACAATATGGCGCTGAACCATAGATCACCTGGACATTTAGAAATAATATATTTAACTGCCTCTTAACACATTCGACATTGTAAATACCTGACATTTTACACTTCAAAAATGAAATGACACATTTTAGAATACATGTATTATTATAAGGACCTTATTCTCACAACAGTTAGATATCGATTATAGTTATCAGTATTATACAAACTCAGCAAAATGTATGTTTTATATTAAATGGAATTTTATTTTTTATATATTTAGTGAAAGTTTAATTGACCCTTTTCTCCGTATGTTATGGTATAACTTTTATTTGTGCCCATGATAATGAAACGCTTAGTTAACTTACTATAAACATTTCAGAAGAGCTTTGTCAACGAGGATGAGCGGCAGCAGAGGGAGCTAGCATCGGCACTATTCTCTGGTCTACACACGGTTAAAAATGAGGTACTGGAAACGCTTATAAATGATATATATATTTGGATATAGAATTGAAGTTGTCCTCCTACGCTTTACAATCCTTTACAGGAAGATTGGGTACCATGCCAAGGTGCGTATTACGTTTCAGTGTTACAATCAGATGAGGATTACCTGAGTTATTGGCCTTTTGTTCTTTGAATTATATATTAAAATAACGCCTACATTTTCCAACTGATTCAAATACACTTTTTAGGATAATTGGGTTCTGTGTTATTATCAACGAGTATTACCTGAGTTATGTCCCTTTGTTATTTGAGTTATGTCCCTTCGTTATATGAGTTATGTCCCTTCGTTATTTGAGTTATGTCCCTTCGTTATTTGAATTGTTTGTTGAAAACAAAAGTCACACATTTTAATACCAGGTATGTCCAACTGTTTTACCATTCCTAGGAAATCATCCTGACATCACATTATTCCAGCATGATAACGCTAGGCCACACTCAGCTAGTGATGTTGTCGTGCTGGAATAACGTGACGTCGGGATGATACACTCAGCTAGTGATGTTATCTTGCTGGAAAAACGTGACATCGGGATGATTTCCTTATAGGAACAGTAAAATGGTTGGACATACCCGGTACTAATTAGTGTGACTTTTGTTTTTAACCCTTGTGACTTTAATTGAACACTATTCACCGTGTTTAGGAATTTTGAGACGGTGTTTGCAATTGTTAATTAATAGCCTCTTCAATTTCAAAATATTGACTTATTATAAATTACTTGAGCAGTGCAGTTTAATACCCATATAATCTACTGGTGTGTTTTCATTGACCGCCAGTATATAATTTTGCTAAAGTGGAACCATTTAAATATCTAAATGTTTGTCTTTCTGTAGGATACCTGGACATTCCAAGAACTAAAGATGGAGAGCCATTTAGTGACCCAAAACAACGTCAGATCAATTCAGTTAAGAAACCAGATGAAAAAGCTATAGTCGAGTCATTACCTAGTCAAAAGTTTGATTTAGTTAATATCAGTAAACCCACAGCAGACAACCAGAACAGTATACTGGACACTTTGACCAATCAGAATGATTCAGAATTTCCACCAGCCAATGAGAATGCTGATATATCAACCAATGAGGAGCTAGATGAAGCCCTGTCTATGTTACTGAGTGATAATTCAAGTTTTCTCAACATAAGTGTATTGTCCAATGACGCGAATATGGTCTCGGTGTCTAGGGTGTGTCAGACAAGTTCTGCAGCTAAATCATCGCACGCTTGTACCCATAGTGACGATAGTCTGCTTCCTTTGGATACCCAGCAGATTTCCATGGATATCCGGGACACTGGAAGTAACCATCAAGGCGTAGCCAAGGAAAATAAATTTAAAGATACTGTATCAGAAACAGAAGATACTCCGGAAGAAACTGCAACAGGAAGTTCCCTGTATTGAGAACATTTTACTGAAGAAACTCTACATAGTCAATGTGATACTGACTTGTCTGGAAACAATTACGAGTCAATATATACAGAAGAAAGTTAATGGTACAATATGAAATAGATGTGCCATTTACTGGTTACCAAAGCTTAGCTGTGAACATCATTGCTCTTGTGGTCTCATATTACCAATATGTGTTGATGGCCATACATCTATGAATCTTCCCATGACAAACACCTTCAGAATTATCCATCTTGTTTCATTTGTATGGTATTTTACGTCATTTTCAACATCTGTTGGGTTTTTATTGTGGCGAAGGCAGACCACCCACTTTTCCTGGGTAAAACCAGTAATGTACGAGGCCCACAATCCGCAAGATTGAATTATCCAAGTTCTGGACGCAGTTCCATTGTGGTTTATGATACCTGTACCTGCCTGAACAATAGTCACATTTGAATTCAGTAATCAAGCCGATGCATAAAACTCAAAAACAATAGCATACTTTTCGAGTATTTGTTTTGCATCAAGTATATATTTGTACACGAACCCCGTGTGGTTGCCAGGATCGAATACAACCAATGCAAATCCCGCAAGAGTCAGAGGGGTAGGACCCCCACCTACATTTCCTCCCCCTACATGTTGTCATTTTTTATCATGCTCAGTCATGACACTGCATACCCAAACGTGGAAACATGGCTCCATCGTAAATTATTGCACCTCGCACAAAATCCTTGAATTTCATTGGATTAGAGCGGTCACATGGTGACCCTCTATTATGCTATAGTGGGTCAGTAGATTTCATAGAGAGTCACTAAAACAATATGGACTACAATTCCGATTCAAAGTTCAAATCATTTGCAAATAGTTCTTTAAGGCGTTAGTAACAAACATAATAAATTTAATAATGTTTTTAAACTGTACCGGGCGTGACTTCATCGTCATGACGTCAAATTGCGCGACTTCTCAATGAAGTTGACGCTCCAATAAAATGGGTTAAATATCGGAGTTTGCCGTAAAACAAGTTGCTCGATGCAATAAATCAGTCATTGGGTTTGTTACTGACCTCCTACAGAAATATGTGATGTCAGTCAGATGTATAGATCTATAAATCTTACTGACCCCACATATTTCTATAGGGGGTCAGTAACAAACCCAATAACTAATAGTGTCGACTTTAGAATTTGAAGCAACTCTGCAGTTCTGCAGATTAGAAGGTTCAGATTAGAAGGTTCTAGGCCCATTCTCCATATTTTATCTTGATGTAAATGGGAGGATGAGCCTAATAGGTCATTTTTTGGGAAATTTACTTCGTAGTTTAAATATAGGACTATATAATTATTGGATTTATATTTCAAAGTGTTTTATTGACGTTTTTACTTCGTCTTTGACGGCGGATGTTTTCGGTTTATAACTTTTATAGACCGATTTGTGTTCGCCCCGAAACTTCTGGAACTTTCCTTTGTGATGGCGGATGCTCGCCAATTTTCTCCACATGGGCGAAAACTGAACGATATCGTTCAAAGGGGACAGACAAATAGTGCAAATGGCACGAACACATCAAATGTTGTGTTTTTGAGCAATAATGGCTCGCAAGTCATCCCAGAAAACAATGTCATCGTTATCGATAGACAAACAAAGGATGACGCGATGACGTCACCAAACGTGGAGGAATACTGTGCGCTCCCCTCAAATCTCGTTACTGGCGAGAGTTCGTCTCGGCCAATATGGCAGCCTCCATCGGGAAATGACAATTCCAACATACAGGCGTTGTTGGCGCAACAAATGAGAATAACTCAAGAAATTTGCCAGGGACAAAATGCCCAGTTAGCGGCATTATCAACAACGGTGTCTGCACTAAACAATAAACTTAATGCGATGACGGAATCAAACGAGACACCGGTACATGAAAGTGAAACTCGCTCGTCCAAATTTGCACGATATGACGATGTTTCGGAGGATGATTCCGACGGAGACGATGATTATCAGTCACAGACCTCTGCTGATAGTGTTATCGGAGACGTACGAACGGGAAATAACCCAAATGTGACAATAAATGAAAAAATGGAAAAGTTGAAAAATGCAACAGAAAAATGGGACGATCATGACACCATGGGCAAGAAAGTGCATGCAACTTTAGGAAACATGGTGAACAAGGCCATAAACAAAAACTGCAATCTAAAAGACGGGAAGAAGCTACTGAGTACAGTAAAAAATCCTGAAAACTGTCCCCTTCTGGCCGTACCTCGAATCAATGAAGAAATATGGGATGATGAGGTATTATCAAAGGAGTTACGTATGAGAGATTGTACGTTCCAAAATACACAAGAATATGTAGGGAAGGCAATGGTGCCCATCATCACCATGATGGATGAGCTCATGGAGGACCAGTCAGAGAATAGTACAAGACTATTCAACATGGCATTTGAAAGCTTGGAAATGTTGACATTTGCTCACAGAGATATCACAAATGTAAGAAGGAAGCTTCTGAAACCAGGACTTAAAGCCAATTATGCAAAGCTGTGCAGTCCTAGTGTGGAGGTGACACAGTCACTTTTCGGGGATAATCTGGGAGAAAGGATAAAAACAACCAATGAAATGAAAAAGGTTGGTAGGGAGCTGGCCCGTTTTGGCCAGAAGCGGAAGAGGGCGCCTGAAACGGTAACCTCAAAATCGGAGTTTAGGCCGCACATACATGTAGATAAAGGCCAGCAGCGGGGTCAGTCTTATGGACAGCCACCAGCAAAACGACCATATCAGTCGCACCAGTATCCACAAGGGGATTTTTTATCCAAGAAGGCCCTTCCCACGTATTATGCCAAAGGACAGGCGAATCAAAAGGGGCGTGGACAGGGCGGACAAATGAAGAAATAATATGCAAGTACATCTTCACATTCTACACAACTGAACAATAGCATCAGTGAGTTTCGTGCGGGTAATATAGCCAATAACTTTGATGCATGGACTGAAATTACTTCAGATAAATGGATTTTAAACATTGTGAAATGCGGTTATGAAATTGAATTTGATACAGACTCAAAAATAAGTTGTAATGTACCGCCATTAATCAAATTTAATGAGAAAGAGAATATTATAATTGACCAAGAAATATCAAAATTATTATCTCGATCAGTTGTTAAGGTAGTACAGCATCAATATGGTGAATTCCTGTCAAACATATTTATTCGCCCAAAAAAGGACGGAACATATCGTTTAATTTTAAATTTAAAACGACTGAATGAACATGTTGAAAAACACCATTTCAAAATGGAAACTCTTAAGACGGCTTTGACAATGATTAAAACCAATGCATGGTTTGCTAGCATTGACTTAAGACATGCATACTACAGTGTCCCCATTCATCAAGATTATCGTAAATATTTAAGATTTGTTTGGAGGGGTAAATGCTACGAATTTACCTGTTTACCAAATGGCCTATCTAGTGCCCCACGCGTATTCACAAAAATGTTGAAGCCAGTCTTCTCATCTTTGAGGAAAATGGGCCACAGTAATGTAGCTTACATTGACGATAGTTTGTTACAGTCGGATACTAGGTCAGATTGTGTAGCTAATATTAAGGACACACTAACATTAGTGGATGATTTAGGGTTCACAATCCACACAGACAAATCAGTGGTAGTTCCTACACAATGTATTTCTTTTGTTGGTTTTGTATTAAACTCAGTTGATATGACGGTGAGACTGACCCCAGAAAAGGCGTTGGATATAGCAAATGTCTGCAGTGCAATCATCAAAAAAGAAGTCATATCTATTAGAGAATTTGCACAAGTAATAGGAAAATTAGTTGCTAGTGAACCAGGGGTACTATATGCAGCACTTTTTTATAAAAAGTTAGAAATAGAGAGATCTTCAGTTGCGATTTTCAAAAGGCAACTTTGATACACAATTCTCTTTATCACCAAGCAGTAAGCAGTGTTTTAAGTGGTGGGTTGACAATGTCCAAAACTCTTTCAGGCCTATTAACATGAAAAGTCCAGATAGGATTATTGAGTCAGATTCATCACTATCGGGGTGGGGTGCTGTTGATAAAACAAAGAATACTGAGATTAGTGGACATTGGAGTTCTGTGGATAAATACCATCATATTAACTACTTAGAGCTTAAAGCAGCTTTCCTAGCTTTAAAGTTCTTGTGTGAGAGTTCTCGGAATGAACATGTACAAATGTTCTTGGACAACACAGTTGCTATCAAATATTTAACAAAAATGGGAGGTCGTATTCCTTTGTTAAATGATTTAACACAAGATATCTGGTTATGGTGTGTAGAACGCTCATTATGGCTTACGGTTTTTCACATACCCGGACGATTAAATTGTAAAGCCGACAGACTCTCAAGAACACTTCATGATGACATGGAATGGTCAATGTCAGACTCTTTGTTCAGTGACATGCAAATAAACATCTGTAAATGTGATATAGATATGTTTGCTTCAAGAAAAAACAATAAGTTGCCAGTGTATGTTTCTTATAAACCAGATAACAATGCACATGCTATAAATGCATTCTCACTCTGCTGGACACGTTTTAACTGTATATACATGTTTCCTCCCTTCAGCTTACTGGGAGCGGTACTTCAGAAGATAGATGCGGACATGGCAGAAGTGTTGTTAGTGGCACCAGTGTTCACCACACAAGCTTGGTTTCCTCGCTTACTGAAAATGATCAGCGGACAATCTTACATACTTCCATCTCCTCAGAATTGTCTTCGGTTGCCGGGAGTGCCATCGAAACGCCATCCATTGACAAAAATGAAGTTGGGGGTATTTCGGATATCAGGCAAAGCATCATCGACGCAGGCATACCACCAGACTCTGCAGACATCATTATGTTGTCGTGGAGACCGTCGACAGAGAAACAATATATCACGTATTACAAAAAGTGGGTGCAATTTTGTGGTAAAAGACAAATACATCACATTAATCCCACTATAAATGATGTACTAATTTTCTTAACAGAGTTGTTTAACAGTGGCTTAGGGTACAGTGGTCTAAACACAGCAAAGTCTGCTTTATCTAGTTTTTTAGGTTTAACTTGTAGTTTACAAATAGGCAATAATGTGCTTATAAGGAGATTTATGAAAGGGATTTTTCACAAAAAACCTACTTTACCCAGATACAATTGTACTTGGGATGTTAATATTGTATTGTCATTCATAAAATCCTTAGGGAAAAATTCCTCATTAGAATTAAAAAATCTCACTTTAAAATTAGTGATGCTATTGGCATTGACAACTAGCCAGAGATGTCAGACTTTATTTTACCTAGATACGCGGAATATTGACTTAAAGGACTCATATGTAAAATTAAGAATTGGTGACTTACTAAAACAGTCATCTCCTACAAATCATCTTAAAGAATTGTTCATTGCATCATTTACTTTAGACGAACATTTATGTGTTGTGAAAGCATTAGAGGAGTATATGAATAGGACTTCTGCTTTGAGAAGTAGCTCGCAGTTATTTGTTAGTTTTCAAAAACCACATAAATGTGTAAGTAAGGCAACAATCGCAAAATGGATTAAGAAGATGTTGGTGTGTGCAGGAGTCGATATGACGATATTTAAAGCACATAGTACGAGATCAGCAGCTAGTAGCTTGGCTGTTCAACATGTACCAATTGACACTGTGCTGAGGACCGCCGGCTGGCGGTCTGATAGTGTTTTCAGAAAATTCTATAACAAAACAGTGACAAATGACAGTTCATTTAGTGGCAGTGTCCTGATGCATAATATAGGCTAAATTTGGTACAATATGTCACATTGATATATTTTTGTAATGCTATTATGTCTACAATGAATACTTATAGCACATGCATTAGTTGTTAGATTATAAAACAGGTGTAACATGATAGTGATTTTTGTTCTTTTACTAGTTTCTATTGTGAAATAGATTACTTGCCGGTGTTATAGTGTGTAGCATAATGAAACTTGGACTCTAAAATCTCATATAATTCCGATTGGCTGCTTAGCACAATAGAATTATAAGATTAAACGAAACTTACCGTTGATGTTTGATCTTAATTCTGTTGTGCTAAGCAGCCAGGAATTATATGCCCACCCTGGCATTTTGGATGCTTTTCCCACCCTAGTTGAGTGATTTCCAAGTTTGTCATTATGTTCTAATTTCTCTAAAGACTGAGGCTGATTCACGTGACAGGTCACGTGTTCATCTCATATAATTCCTGGCTGCTTAGCACAACAGAATTAAGATCAAACATCAACGGTAAGTTTCGTTTAATCTTATAATTAGACACCATATATAACGTTTCACGAGTTGGTGTGCTGTAAAACCCAATTCAATTAAATGCATAATAGTACACGAAGCTCCAGTCGTCTAAAACAAATAAAAGACTGTGACTACTTAAAAGATGGGAAGGACGGGTCCAAGTAATAAGGGGGTGATTTTATCGTACATGGTTTCAGGAACAGACCAAAACTGATTGTAGGAAATAATTTATATAAATGCAAAAATTGTTATCCGTGCATTCAAGATATTTTTTTATAAAATTGTATTTGTTATGCCAATTACCTTCTGGGTTTTCCTTTCATCAAATATTACTAAAATGCGATTTACAGGCGAAATTGTTTGTATCCATGGTCATCAAAACAGAATATTTAACCGTATGGCCTGTGATACGTTTCCAACTAGTCAATTTTAGTTGAACAAGTTAATAAATTATTAATACACTGTAGAACCAGTTTCAGTCTTTATAATAAATAGATCCCCATGGCCAATTTTAGTTTACACTTTATGACAAATGACATATTTAACAAGAAATTTACAAGAAAATATTCCCCTGATTGTAGCTAAATGCAAAGTGGGTGCTGTAATAAAATTTAAAAAAAAGAAAAGTTACTGACAAACTAGCAATAGTTATCACGCAGCAATAGCGTCATTCTGCTAAATTTTTTTTTTTTTTATGGGATTCTGGCAGTATTTTTTATCTGAATCACACAAGCGCTTAATCTGAAAACAAAACAAGAACACAAAATGTCACTGTATGCCCCCGAATTGGTTTTGTCCTTTGACCTCTAAGTGACCTTGGCCTTGGAGCCACGGACCTGGATTTTGCACGCGACACGTCATCTTGCTGTGGTGAGCACTTGTTCCAAGTTATTTGAAATCCGTCCATGAATGTCGAAGTTATGAACCGGACACGAAAGTACTTCTTTTTGACCTTTGACCTCTAAGTGTGACCTTGACCTTGGAGCCACATACCTGGGCCTAAATTCATCAAATTTTTGAGCACAAGAATCAGACTCGGACTCAAAATCTCATTTTTTGCAAACCCTATCAACACAAAAGTATGGGTAAGTATCATGATTTTCAGACATGTTCTGTTAAATTACCTTTAAAATTACTTATTTCTGTAAGTAAATATACTAATTTGCTTGTAAAATTGTTTTTATTTGGAATAAGAAATTTAGGATTTTGAGTCTGAGTCCAATTCTTGTGCTCAAATGTTTGATGAATATTAGGCCTGGATTTTGTGCACTTCTTTTTGACATTTGACCTCTAAGTGACCTTGACCTTGGAGCCACGGACCTGGATTTAGTGCGCGACACATCGTCTTGTGGTGAGCACTTCTGCCAAGTTATTTGAAAATCCGTTCAGGAATGCCAGAGTTATTGACCGGACACGATTGTACGGACGGACGGACTGACTGACGATGGTGCGACTACTATATGCCGCCCCTGGGGGTCATAAAAACTGCGGCAAATAGTTAATATTTACCGCAAAATTGACCCCACTCATATGTGCACTCAGTTTGTAAACATAGTCACAGGAGAATGTGCTCATTTATACAAGTGGGCTTGATTATAAAAATATTTTAGAACTAGACACTTTCAACACACAAAAAGCACTTTTTAAAGAACACAGTAACAAAGGGACCCAAAATGTACATTGAATTATGTGTTAAGTATAACATTGTTACTTCCCTTTGAAAAAGTCTGACGGTATACACCAATCGTCCAATCGTAAACGCTCGGCCAATCCCGTCATTCCTCGGGATCCCGCCTCGTGTTTATCTCGGCGCTTCGGTATGTTCAAAATCTTAACATTCTGTTAGCCGGAAGGCAATTGCACAGAAAATAGTGCACTGTTGCTAAGCTGTTGCTACATAAACATTATGGCCGCTTGCCACACGTGTTGATGTATGATTTGCGTTGCATGTTTGTTATTTATAATACAGATGAAGGTTTTATCACTACTTTCACGTAAATAGACTGCAGATGGAGAAATCGGTTAAATGACATTGCAAAATGTAGAAGATATCTTTGATTTTGAATGTAAATTCGTTTTGCGGGAATCTGACACGCGTCACGCTAGTATGACGTAACCAATATGGAAATCTGCGTATTACATTCGAGTCATGCTGCGAAGCAGTGTACGAGATGTTGCGAATGGGTATACACATGTATGCAGGCCTCCTAAATCCGTAATTTAAGGATGTTTAAATTAGTTCTCCTGAAACTAAGTTAAACAAATATGTATGTCAGTTGATTCATTAATCTTAAGTAAATATGTAAGTAAATATATGACTTATTGTACAACAAATCATCAGGCAAGTTTCCTACCGACGCTGAGTATTGCATCTGTGTTGAATTTTCACATTTAAAATAAGCATTTTGGTACCTCCAGAAAGTGTTGGCATACAATTGTTACACTTAAAAGACCAATTTTGATCCTTCCCTTTGGTGGCTGCTTACAGACAATTTCTAAATCTAGATCACATGTCCTGATAGAAAGAGGTACACTGACCTTGCTGATCTCTACTGTAAGCTACAGCATGACTGGATTGTATCACCTAACCGACAAGATAATTAAGGACATTTAGAGACGCCCGACACTCCTTTAATGGCTTTCATCTTCTTTCAATGCTGTTACTGCAGCTTAAACCCAAAATAGTTCATTTTTTAAAAAAAAAATTAAAATTTTACTTGTTTTCTATAAACTTCGAATTGTTTTCTATAAACTTGAATAGTACGTATTAAATAAAATTTGTTAACACTTTTGAAAGAAAATTTTTCATGTTAATTATTTAGTAGCAGCATTAACTCATTTGTCCACCAGGATGGAGATATTTTTTAACCACAGGGACTTCATCTGTATAAAGTTCAATAAGATGCTTCATGAAAAATATAAATGACATTGGCTTGTCATTAGTGTTAAACCCCTGTCACACTAGGGCCGCGTTCTCACGGCGATCCCACGGCGTCCAAGAAAAATGCAGAACGCCGAGGTGCGCGCAGTACGATCGCAAGCATCGCCGCAGCAACGCAGTGGCATCGCCAGTAGACGCATTGGGATCGCATAGAACGCCAAGCGACGGCGCGCACTTTGAGCATGCACAAAACAAACGCCGTCGCTCGGCGTTCTGATAAGAGCGCAGTGGGGTCGCCGTAAGGTCACCATAGCAGCGCAGTAAGGTCTCCTACAACGCCACAGGAGCTCCGCGGGCGCGCACAGAGGTCGCAGTGCGACGCTGTTGTTGTCGGTGGCGCTTGCATGGAGATTGTACGGCGTTCTCTGAGATGTCACAGCGTCTCTACCGCGGTTATACGGCGCGTCTACGGCGCTTATACGGAGTGTTATTTATTTTACTGCGCTCTTACAACGACTGTACGGAGCTGTCACGGCGATCATTGCGCTCCCAAGGCGCTTCTACCGCGTCCATCGGCGTTTGCACGACAAAAACGAACAAAATAGTATAAATGAATTATAGGTAGTGCAAACGAACGTCTTCAACACGCCGTCAGCGCAGTGTGAGCGCCGTGAAAGCGCAGTGCACGCAGTGGAAGCGCCGTGAGAGCGCAGACAATCGCCAACAAGAACTCCGTAGGAACGCGATAGAACGCCATGGGAGCTCCGTAGCAACGCCTTGGTCGCTGTGAGGACGCCGTGACATCTCCATCTTCACGAAAAATATCAGATTTTTCTTGCGATCTCACGGCGTTCTGGAAAATTAAACAACGCCGTGCCAACGCAGTGGAAACGCGCTATAGTGTGACAGGGGCTTTACTCCTATACATCTCGAAATAAAATCATTGGTCCCAAAGGGCATTTTTTACCCCGAGGGTCTTCATGTGTAACAAATTAATTCTCCATATCAGTAAGATGCTATTCAACATGTAAATGCCTTGTAATCTTGATTTTCTGAAAACTTGTGTTGTCCTGTTAGTTTTTCTATATAACTTACATTTGTTCAATCATTAATATCAATTATAAGAATAGTATAAAGCAAATTATTTTTGACAATTATTAATTGTTGATTACATTTCACCAATAATATATTCAAATGCACTAAACGAGGCCGCATGGTCCATCCGCTACAGTTATTATTGAAAATGTTTGGTCTGGAAAACTCGACAATAACAAATCATTAATATAAATTGTGTCGGATGCTTTAAAGGCAATGTAGCGACAACGCCGAACAAGCAAACTTGGGAAAAAGTGAAAGAATGATCAAAATCGGATGATAAACAAAAAAGATATGACCATTTGAAGGATGTTCTAAAACGGATATGGGAGCCGCCATTTTTTAGAACTATGATGTCATAGTTCCAAATTACCATAATATGAAATATTGATATATCATTTAAAGCAAATAAAATCTCTGCAAATAAATGCAAAATCCTGTACTGGCCATATAAGTATTGTTGCCATCAAGTACACATATTTTTTCATACAGTTGCTGTCATTTTCCCCACTATAAATCAATAAATGTTCATATTTATAAATATTCCATATATGGTCATTTAAAACTTTGATGTCATAGCTCTAAAATGGCGGCTTCCATATCCATTTCAACAGACCCTTAAATGATCATATTGTTTATCATCCGATTTTGATAATTCTTTCACCCTTTAACAAGTTTTTCAGAACTCTCAATAATAACGATTGTTTGGCGGTGTCGATACGTTCCCTTTAAGGCTCTAATAAACCCTTGTTATTGAGGTACACATTTATTGGATTATATGTACAACTGTCCTTGTTATTGAGGTACACATTTATTGGATTATATGTACAACTGTCCTTGTTATTGAGGTACACATTTATTGGATTATATGTACAACTGTCCTTGTTATTGAGGTACACATTTATGGGATTATATTTACAACTGTCCTTGTTATTGAGCAACTGTCCTTGTTATTGAGGTACACATTTATTGGATTATATTTACAACTGTCCTTGTTATTGAGGTACACATTTATTGGATTATATGTACAACTGTCCTTGTTATTGAGGTACACATTTATTGGATTATATGTACAACTGTCCTTGTTATTGAGGTACACATTTATTGGATTATATTTACAACTGTCCTTGTTATTGAGCAACTGTCCTTGTTATTGAGGTACACATTTATTGGATTATATGTACAACTGTCCTTGTTATTGAGGTACACATTTATTGGATTATATGTACAACTGTCCTTGTTATTGAGGTACACATTTATTGGATTATATGTACAACTGTCCTTGTTATTGAGGTACACATTTCAACTGTCCTTGTTATTGAGGTACACATTTATCGGATTATATGTACAACTGTCCTTGTTATTGAGGTACACATTTATTGGATTATATGTACAACTGTTAGCAATATAACCGCAATATGAAGGAATATTTTACGATTTAACAACATATCTAGATTTCCATACTAAACATTTTTATTAACAATAATTAAACAAGGCATTATACGGCTGAATTCAATGCAAGTTTGTTTATATGAACACGTCAGTCAACAGCTTCTGAGTTTCACCAGATTTTAGTTTCAGATTTTGGAGGAGTTTGACTCTGAGCGAAATCGACATGTGCATTTCAGTTATTGAGTCAAACTAAGAGAACTTCAGATCGTTTATGCAATGACTAGTAAAAAGCGTCCAATTTTCACCAAATTTGATTTGTGTTTTTTTCAATAGGATCTTTTGGATGAGTTTCACTTGGCAATGAGTAAAACTGATGCATGCCTTACAGAGTAATTGTAGCATGCTCGCTGACATTTCCTTTGTATTTGCACAGTTGTAAATCATTCAATTGAAAATAACACCTGTCAGTATGACTGGTATACTCTTAACTACCAGTTGTCATAAGTTCGAGTATGGCAGACAGATAAAATGGACATGCTACAAAATAAATATGGTCATACCTCGTTGGTTGATTTAAACACCTTGACGAGATATGCAATGTTCCTATGAAGCTGAACGAGTTGGGTGTTATACTTCTGGAGTGAACATGTCAAATGCAACGTCAATGAGGCCATGCTGACCATGACCTACTAACCCCATAAGCAACAGAGCATTGCTCACCAAGGGCAAATTTACCTATGAAGTTTCATGAGCATAGGTGATATATATTGACAGTTTTTGTGCAGTTCTACGGTATGTAGTCATGATGAACTGGACCTATAGTGACCTCAAAAAGCAACAGGGTTCATCCTCTGACCAAGGGCACTGTACCTATTTCTTGAGGATGGGTGTTATGCTTTCAAATTATCACATGGAATTCCTATTGCCTCATGAAATCATAGCAACCTTTACTTTCGACCTACTGACCCCAACATCAATAGGGTTCCACCTCTCATTAAGGGAAATGTACTTACGAAGTTTCACGAGGGTGAGTGTTGTCACCCGGAATGTGTATATTGCCATGTTGTCATGGTCAGTCTTTACCTATTGACCCCAAGAACAAAAGGGTCAGAACCTCTCATCAAGGACACGTTTCATGAGGGTAGGTGTTATGCTTTCGAAGTTATCATTCAGAATGCATATTTCCATACAAGTTCATACGAGTTCATGATGACCTCGACCTTTGACCAAAAAAGCTAAGGGTTCCTCCTCTCACTAAGGTCAATACATCTATGAAGTTTCACGAGTGGCGTCAAATCTTGGAGTTTGTGGAGCAGACAAGATTTTTCAGGATCACATCATGGTGACCTTGACCCTATCCTCCCGCCATGGATAGCATACTGTAGTTTCACGAGTGTCTGAAAGAATTATAGAGCAGAAAATGGGGATTCATTTTCAGGTCATGGTGACCTTTAAGCTATATTGACCCCACTGTATAGGGGTCATCCTCTCACCTGGCCAGTCTGCCGGAGAAGTTTCATGCATGTTGCTGCACGATAACCTTGACCTTACACCTATTGACCCCGATATGTATACTGCTGGAGTCATCCTCTAACCATGGACAATCAATCTATAGTTTCATTAGTGCTGCTGTAGGTCTTGAAGAATTCGAGCAGACAATGAGAAATTCTGTCAATATCAGGTAATGGCGACCTTGACCTTCAAATCATGGCCAATATTCCTACGAAGTTTCAAATTATAATTCAGCAGCTGACAAATGCACATCATGCCATGGCAACACTGACCGTCTCATAACTGCAAAGGGTAGTGTACCGGAGAAATTTTCATGAACCAGTGATATTTATATTTTGGAGATTTATCGTGCGGGCTACCGGATCAAGGTGACGACCTTTGATCCCAAAATAAGGTTCCTGCTTTCGTAATGGGCAGTTTTATGAGCCCCAATGTGTTTTACTTAATTTGTCAGGCAGAATGTGTATATGCATAACAATTCATCATAACCTTGAACTACTGACCCCAAAAGCAATAGAAATCCTCCAGTCACCAAGGTGTACCTATGAAGTTTCATGAGCCTTCGATCAATATTGCCCAAAATACATTAAGTCATGGCGACCTTGTTCTTTGGTCTAAAATGCAATGCACTAATAGTTTCACGAGTCTGGGTGTTAGTTATCGCACAGAAATGCCTATCCAGGTCGTAGCAACCTTTACTGTTGAACAACAAGATCAGCATTCCTGTGAAGTTTTATGAAAATCTGTCAAGTAGTTTCAGAGGAGTAGTCGCTACAAGTTTTTACTATAATGTAAACAAAGACTGCCACTGGCAGCCATGTTAAATGTTGAATCAAGAACCAACATAATGTCATGCTGATCATTTTAGAAAAAGTCCCATATCAAGGTCACTTATAGTTTTCAAGAAGTAGTGGCTACAAAAAAATAATTTAAAACTATTTTTAGCCATATCAGCCACCTTGTATATCCGGCTGACCTGAAATTTTGGATCAACTGGACATCAAGATAAACATTTCTGTTAAGTTTCATGAAAATCCTTCAAGTAGTGTTTTTACTATATAACTCTATATGTAAACAATGATGGCCACTGGCAGCCATGTTTAATGACGAATCAAAATGATTTTTGACAAGGACCAACATCATAATTTTTGGCCAGCCTGAAATTTGCTAGGATCAACTAGACATCAAGATCAACATTCCTGTGAAGCTCCATGAAAATCCGTTGAGTAGTTTCAGGAGTAGTCGCTATAAGTTTTTATTATATAACTATGTAAACAAAAATGGCCACGGCCATGTTTAATGTCGAATCAAAATAATTTTCTATAAGGATCAACATCATGTCATGCTGATCATTTTAGAAAAAGTCCCATATCAATATCACTTATTAGTTTTCAAGAAGTAGTCGCTACAATTTTAATATGGCATTTTTCAGAAAAAAACAAGGGCCATAATAACTCTGGTGGTACTGACCCAATTTAGCTGGTTTTGGAACTTGTCCAAGCTTTCATTGGTATTAACAATCTGTGCAAGTTTTCATAAAGATCAAATAATAAATGAAGGTGCTAGAGCGTTCACAAGGAAGAAAATGGCATTTTTCAGAAAACAAGAGGCCCAAGAGGGACTGTGGACGCTCTACTGGCTCAAGATAAAGTTTATGTATAAGAGGCCATAAGTCTTTCAAAAATCATTCAACCAGAACATGGCAATGACAGGTGCAACTAGGCTTAGTACTGAACATTCTCGCCAAGATTCGCTGAAATCTGGCAAAGAGTTCAGAAGGGACTAATCTGGACAAAGTTTGTGTATTAAAATATTTAAAGGTTCACAACTCTGCCAAAATTCATTCAACCGAAATATGGCGATGCTATGCACAACTAAGCTTGATACTGATCATCCTTGTCAAGTTACGTCTATATCCAGCCAGGGGTTCAGGAGAACTAGCCCGGAAAAAAATTGTGGTATCGAAATCCTTTAAAGGGCCAGAACTATGCCAAATATCTGTAAACCGGAACGTGACGATGACATGCACAACTAGGCTTGGTGCTGATCATCCCTGCAACGTTTCATAGAAATCTGGCGAGTGGTTCAGGAGTATATCAGACAAAGTTTGTGTCTTAAAACCTTTAAAGGGCCATAATTCTGCCAAAAAAATCATTCAACCGGAATACGGCAACGATTTGCAAAACTAGACATGGAATTGATCATCCCTAAAAAGCTTCGTTTAAATCCGGTCAAATGAAGGCCCATTCGTCTTAATGAGGCCAAGATATAGCATATTTCAGAAAATCAAGGGCCACGACTCCGACGTAAATGGTCGAATCTGGATGATTTTCGAACTTGTCCAAGCTTTCATTGATATTAACAATCTGGTATAGTTTCTTAAACATCGGATGAAAGATGAAGGCCCTATCGTCTTAAGGAGGCAAAATATAGCATAACTAAATCAAGGGCCACAACTCATCTGTTACTGGTCCGATCTGGCTGGTTTACGAAATTGTCTGAGCTGTCATTGATATAAACAATGGGGTAAAGTTTTAAAAAGATCAGATGAAAGATGAAGGCCCTATCGTATTAACGAGGCAAAATATAGCATTTTTAACTAAATCAAGGGCCATAACTCTGCTGTTACTGGTCCGATCTCGCTGGTCTTCGAAATTGTCCGAGCTTTCATTGATATAAACAATCTGGTAAAGTTTGGTAAAGAGTGGATGAAAGATGAAGGCCCTATCGTCTTAACTAGGCAAAATATAGCATTTTTAACTAAATCAAGGGCAATAACTCAGCTGTTAATGGTCCGATCTAGCTGGTTTTCGAACTTGTCCAAGCTTTCATTGATATTAACAATATGTGCATGTTTGGTAAAGATCAAATAATAAATGAAGGTGCTAGAGTGTTCACAAGACTTAATATGACATTTTTCAGCAAAACAAGGGCCATAACTCTGGTGAAATTACTTCGATCTTACCGGTTTTTGAACTTGTCCCAGCTTTCATTGATATAAAGACACTGGCAAAGTTAAGGTCCGATTAATATTGAAGGCCCTAGAGTGTTCACAAGGCAGAAAATAGCATTTTTCAGAAAAAAACAAGGGCCATTGAACTTGTTTGAGCTTTCATTGATATTAACATTCTGTGCAAGTTTGGTAAAGATCAAATAATAAATGAATGTGCTAGAGTGTTCACAAGGTAGAAAATGGCATTTTTCAGAAAAATACAAGGGCCATAACTCTGACCTAATTTAGCCGATTTTTGAACTTGTCCAAGCTATCATTGGTATTAACAATCTTTGCAACTTTGGTAATGATCAAATAATAAATGGTGTTAGAGCATTCACAAGGCAGAAAATAGCAATTTTCAGAAAAAAACAAGTGCCATAACTCCGGTGTTACTGATCCGATCTGGCTGGTTTTCGAACTTGTGCGAGCTTTCATTGATATTAACAATCTGGTAAAGTTTGGTAAAGATCGGATGAAAAGTGAAGGCCTCTGGCCAGTAGAGCAAAAAATCATCAGCTCCAAAAAGTAGGTCAAGGTCACAGATGAAATCCAGGCATCCAAAAATAATATGCACTACCGAAGACAACTATGTCAAAATAGAATATGTTTTCTTCCAAAGATCAGGGCTCAATCTAGGCAAGGAATTTAGGGAGAAGTCACTTCTCCCTCAAGTGATTTTAGGGAGAAGTGGAGAGAATTTAGGGAGACTTCACGCGACATGTATACGTAGACAACGGTTGAATAGTCATCACCATGTATATCGCAGTGCAGTGAATACAGTGTAATGCACACTAATTCTTTTTACTCTATATGAGCTTGAAATATTGATGCAAATTTCTATGATAATGGATTTATTACTATACTGTACCTTTTTAAAAAAAAAAAAAAAAATTAAATTTTTCGGCGACTTGAACTTCGCTTTGATGTGCTGCCAAGGCGAAGTCAAGAGATCGCAGGCGCGTTCTTCGCCCGAATCGCCCTGTAGATTGAGCCCTGAAGATTAAGCTATAAATTAGGTTTAAAACATCTAGCGCATAATTCTAGTTCATGACAAAGTGATGTAAATGAAACAATTAAAGTTATCTGCCCTTTGCATGGATGGTGAAGGTCACATCCACATTTGCTTTGTCACGTTGCAATGTACCACTCAAGATACAACTATAAGCAGTTTGAAAGGTCTAGTGCATATAGTTTGTGAAAAAGTGACCTAAACGCAAAAGTTGAACCTAAAAATTATTACGTTATCTGCCCTTTGCTTCGAGGGTCAAGGTCACTTCCACATTTGCTTTGTCACGTTGCCATGTACCACCGGAGATACAACTATAAGCAAAGTTTCAAAGGTCTAGTGCATACAGTTTGTGAAAAAGTGACCTAAACGCAAAACTTGAACCTAAAAATTAATAAGTTATCTGCCCTTTGCTTGGTGGGTCAAGGTCACTTCCACATTTGCTTTGTCACGTTGCGATGTACCACCCATGATACAACTATAACCAAAGTTTAATAGGTCTAGTGCATACAGTTTGTGAGAAAATGACAAACGCAAAACTTGAATGTTGCCGCCGCCGCCGGAAAAGCAACACCGGTCTGTTTTTTTCTTCGAAAGGCGAGACAAAAAAGGGTGGCATATAGTAGTCGCACTGTCCGTCTGTCAGTCCCTTCGTTCGTCTGTACAATGGCGTCCGCTTAATAACTCTCGACAATTATGGACGGATTTTCAAAACAAAGTGCTCTCATGTCCGGTTAATAACTGACATTCATGGACAGACTTTCAAATAACTTGCCACAAGTGCTTACCACAAGATGACGTGTCGCGCACAAAACCCAGGTCCGTGGCTCCAAGGTCAAGGACACAGAGGTCAAAGGTCACTTTGTGACATATCTTGTTAAGATCGATTCTTAGCCGTGGAATTTCCTGCTGACCTGATTTTTTGCTATGTTCAACTAGACACCAAGAGCAAAATTCCTGTGAAGTTTCATGAAAATCTGTCAAGTAGTTTCAGGAGTAGTCGCCACAAGTATTTCCTATGTAACTCTGTATTAAAACAAACGGCCATGTTTGACATCCAATCAAAATGAACCTTTGTTAGGATCAACTACATGTCTTGCCAGTCATTTTGGTAAAAGTTCCAAATCAGTATCACTTACGGTTTTTGAAAAGTAGTCGCCACATCGCATTTTTAGCCATCTTGAATTTCCAGCCGACCAGAATTTTTGCTAGATCATCTTGACATCAAGAGCAACATTCCTGTGAAGTTTCATGAAAATTCGTCGGAAGTAGTTTCAGAGGAGCAGTCGCCACAAGTTTTTCCTATGTAACTCTATGTAAACAAATATGGTCGCTAGCGACCACGTTTGACATCCAATCAAATAAACTTTGGTTAGGATCAACTACATGTCATGCCAGTCATTGTGATAAAGGTTCCAAATCAATATCCTTACGGTTTTTGAAAACCGTAACCAAAAACCGCAACCACGGTTTTTGAAAACCGTAACAGTAGTCCTGATTTTTTGCTAGGATCATCTAGACATGAAGAGCAACATTCCTGTGAAGTTTCATGAAAATCCATCTAGTAACTTCAGAGGAGTAGTCGCCACAATTTTTTTTACATATGGACAGACAGACGGATGATGCACCACGGCATAAGCTCTGCTGATCAGTAAAAGCTAAAAATAAAATACTATTTTTAGCTTTGGCGCCCATCTTGCATTTCACACTAACGTCAATTTTGCTAGTATCAACTAGACATCATGGGCAACATTCCTGTAAAATTTCATGAAAATCCATCCAGTAGTTTCAGAGGAATAGTCGCTACAAAAAAAGTTTACGGAACGGACGGACGACGCACCACGCCAGTTCTGCTGATCTTCGATACCCATAAAGATTCAGGAGTCTGGGTGTTACACTTGGCAGATATTGCACGGAATGCACTAGTCATGGTGACCTTGGCCTCTGACCTCTAAAGCAATAGGGTTCCTCCTGTTGCCAAGGGCAATTTACTCATGAACTTTCACGAGCTTATGTAGACCATGACCTACTGGCCCCAAAATCAATAGGGTTCCTCCGGTCACCAATGTATAAAGCTTTATGTGTTGTGCAAAAGGAGCATCAGGACATGACAATCTTGACCATTGACCTCAACAGCAATTGGGTTCCTCCATTCACCAATGGCAATGTACGAAGTTTCATATACTGGGCAGTTAACATACAGAATGTGTATATGCATTGAGTCATAGACGTGGTTCCTCCTGTCACCAAACGCAATTTAACAATGTTTCATTATGCCAGGTCACAGGTTTTGTATTTTAGCGGTTACTTCACAATGGAGTATGTATATATGCATATACCAAGTCCTTACCCCGGAAGCAAAAGGGTTCTACCCGTCACCATATGAAGTTTCACGAGCCTAGGTGTTACACATTGGCAGTTATCCCACAGAATACACAGCCATATAGGCAGACGGAAAAGGTGATTCCATTGTGACAGTACAATATCCAACTCCTTTGTAACTAAGTCCTTGTAAGTCCTTTAGATAACAGTGTGGTTTTATTTAGGACTGTGGACATGTGTGCTATAAAGGAGTGAAAAAGAGAGCGGGAGTTTTTTTTCTATTTTTTTTATTTATTATACATGACAGGTTTAAGCCTTTACAGCAAACTTTCTCATTGGGTACAGACGTTCCTTTCTCTGTTGCTTCTTTGTTTTTATTGACTTCTCATATGGAGTCAATAGACGTCTGATAGCACGTGTCTTTTTAGGGCGGAGATCCTTGGGCTTGTAGGTTTTACTTCTATAGTACTTCCGAAGATTTTCCTTCTGTGTCTGGTGTATAACGGTCAGAACTCGGGCGATGGACTTCCTCACAACTCGGCTGAAACAAGATGATATTGATCAGGACATAGTTTTATACATCTATTACCTTATCGCAACTATTAACACTGAAAACAAATAATGCCACTGTGACAAATTGCCCCCCCCCCTCCCCCCCGGAGGTTTTGACCTTTGACCTTGACGCCACGGATTAAATTCCCTCGAAGTGGTTGACCTATGAACTCTTAAGTGTGACCTTGATTTTGGAGAGACGGACCTTGATTTTGTGCGCGACACGTCTTGTGGTGAGCACTTGTGCCAAGTTATTTGAAAATCCGTCCAGGAATGCAGGAGTTATTGAACGGACACAATACGGACTGACTGACGGTGCGACTACTATAGGCCGCTCTTCAGGCGCATAAAAAAAGGCTTTTTAAGTGACCTTTTACGATTGCATGAAAATGTGAGTGTCTCCAAAAAGGGAAATACAATTTTTTTGACAAGATAGCAAATATGACTGAGCTGGGATCTATAAAACATAACTGAATAAAGCAGGCTTCAATAACATGACAAGAGCCACATCAGTCCTATCGATCCAAAGTGTGTCATGATCATCAGGTACTCTATCAGGACAAGGATATCATCATATGTGGCTCTTGTATTGACTTTTTGACCAGTTTCACGTTAACAATATTAAGGTCTTCTGTCCAATAAATTATTCATTTAAAATCAAACTTGTTTTCTTCAATACATTTCTATCGACGATTTAACTGACAGTTAAATGAAGTATATTTAACGCAGACTTGTAATGGACTATCCTTGGCAAACATTATTTAAATAAACAAAAAAGGTTCATATTGGCAATAAAGTATCATTAATCCTTTGTGAACAGTTGTTTCAGCCACATCAGTCCTATCGATCCAAATGTGTGAAGATCCTCATTGTTAAATCAGGACATGTGCATCATCATTTGTGGCTTAACATTATGATACACAGTTTTAGAATGTGTGCCCACCACCGAACCTCATGGAATTGTTTTTATTTATTTAAGTTAAAATATAATTTATATTTCGGGCACAGAAATCTTGCATGTCTGGTGTTGTTTTAAAATTAGTAAATAAAACTATATAAGGTTTTTAACAGCATTAAAAAGTTTTGTTACAAAATACCGGTGGGGTGGAAATAAAAGTTTTAGAACGCTTGCCCATCGCTGAAACCTCATGGAATTGTTTTTATTTATTTAATTGTATGTTGCAAAAAAGACTTTAAAACATTATTTATATTTTAGGCAAAGAAATCTGGTTTTGTTTTAAAATTAGTAAATAAAACCCAATCAGGGTTAACTTTCAAATTCTTAAAAAGACTAGTTGACAACCTTAAGTACAAAACTTTAACCAAATTTTATAAGTATAAAAGGGACCATACTATTTTCAAAATAAAAACATTCTGTAGAACCAGTCTCTATGCCGAATACATCTGTCAAGTTTCAATCCATTATGTAAAGTAATATCACAGCTATCAGCTTACATACAAAACTTAAAAAAAAATTCAAGTATAAAAAGGGCCGTAATAAAAGCAAGAGTTGTAGAACCTGGCTCTATGATGTTGTCTAATGATGCCGAATACATCTGTGAAACAAAACTTTAACCAGGAGCAGACGACTACAATCGAGTGATGACAATAGCTTTTTTTTCTCTTCGAAAAAAATCGAGCTCAAAATGAGTACCTTCTAGCATAAGTTATTTTAATCAAGATTCCCTGAATGAAGCAGACTTGCATAACATGACAAGAGCCACATCAGTCCTATCGATCCAAAGTTTGTCATGATCATCAGGTACTCTATCAGGACAAGGATATCATCATGTGTGGCTCTCGTATGCACTTGCTGATCATATACATGTTAGCAAAAATTATGGCCAATAAATTATTCATTGAATCAAATGTTTTTTTTCTTTCTTCAATACATTTCTTAGGAGAAATTTAATTGAATATTGTTAAATGGCTCATCAACACATAATTATGGGCTATTCGGAGCCACACTAGAGAGAGGGGAAGATAATTGGAATTCAGCAACCTGCCCTACTTTTACTATCAAATAGATTCCTATGGTTCTTTAACATGCTCACTGGACTGACTCAGATACATGGGACTGCTGCTCAATCAAAATTGGGTATTAAGGTGAAGTAGACGGCCCAAGAATTAAGTAACAGATACATAAGTGTACAGACCAGTATATTAGGCAGAAATTCAAGACTTCGGTGTGCAAATCTGCAAACAGGGTGTAACTTGCTAACACGTGCTAAGAACCAATTTGCATCAAGTTGGTGTCTCTGGGGCACTTTAGTTTTACAGTTTTGTTTGTATGATGTTTTACGTCATTTTCAACACATGTAAGGTTATATATGACAGTCGACTTTTTGTGGTGTCTGCAGACAACCCACTTTTCCTGGGAAGAACCAGTACTGTACACCTCCCGCCATCCGTAAGAATCGACACTTCCTCACAAGTCGAGCTCCCATTGGGAATAAAACCCACAGCGTTGAGGCAAAGGTTTACAACGCAACGTCGTTAACCATTCGGCAACGGAGCGCTAGATAAATGTGTAAAAGGTTCATTTTAGATTCTCTTATATAAATGTATACAAAATATAACAATAATAAGTAAAGAGTTTGGAAGTGTTGTTTATCAAAAACAAAAAAATGTAGCCGTCCTGAAATGCATATATAGGCCCGACTAACTAGGCGAGTCCAGGGGCATGCTCTCCACTTAGCTTTGCATTGTTGCATTTTGGTGTATATCTGACGAGTACTATAGTATTTTTGAAGAATTTGAGAATTAACATTTGACAAAGTTGAATTACATAGACGGTAAATGCTGACCCTTAAGCACCCCCTCCGCCGCCCATTTTTATTGCATTTTTTGGACTTCATTTATTTTCCATTTTTCAAATTGATGTATAGGCCCCGACCTATATGGCCTAATAGTAGCTAGGCCGATAGCGAATATTCAAAAACGGCTGCACAGTTGGCTGACTAATACACTGATATAGACCTATATTATTTAATGCAGGCTCTTGAAATTGGCTATCCTTTGCTAACATAATTTACATGAACAAATAAAAGGATAAAATTGGCATGAAAGAAGAATTATCCTTCATGAATAGTTGTTATAGCCACATCAGTCCTATCGATCCAAATGTGTTAAGATCCTCATTGTTAAATCAGGACATGTGCATCATCATTTGTGGCTTAACATTATGATACACAGTTTTAGAATGTGTGCCCACCACCGAACCTCATGGAATTGTTTTTATTTATTTAAGTTAAAATATAATTTATATTTCGGGCACAGAAATCTTGCATGTCTGGTGTTGTTTTAAAATTAGTAAATAAAACTATATAAGGTTTTTAACAGCATTAAAAAGTTTTGTTACAAAATACAAGTGGGGTGGAAATAAAAGAAAGACCGATGTTGTCGCTTTAATTAAAATGTTTTGAAAATTAAGTATACAGATTTTTCCTTTAATTTACCATAGTTTTTTTCTGAATGCCATGTGGACACCTTCGAATTACTCACACACTATGACTTAGGCATATAACTGGACAGTAATGTTTAGTCAAAACAACTTCATAAATTTTGTTTAAGAAATTATTAAATTTGACTTGCATTCATTCAAATGTGTAAATTACTAAAAACAAGAAGCATCGCCTGTCGGTGCCGACACTTCTTTCCAATACTTGTCTATTTATTGGGAAAGTAAGTTGAAAGGCATAATTCTGCTTAATTGCCTGATACAATTATGGCACTTGCCTCGACTTCTTCATATGGAAGTGAATGTATGTGTGATATCCCATTGAATTCTTACAAAGACTAGTTGACAAGCTTACGTACAAAACGTTAAAGAAATTACAAGTATAAAAGGCGCCATACTATTGTTAAAATAAAGGGTTAGGGTAAGAGTTGTAGAACCTGGCTCAATGATGTCGTCTTATGATGCCGAATACATCTGTGAAGCAAAACTTTAACCAGACGCAGACGATGACAATAAAATGACAATAGCTTGCTTTCTTTTCTTCGAAAAAAAATCGAGCTAAAAAGGAGTACCTTCCAGCATAACGAATCAAGATTCCCTGAATAAAGCAGACTTCCATAACATGACAAGAGCCACATCAGTCCTATCGATCCGAAGTTTGTCATGATCATCAGGTACTCTATCAGGACAAGGATATCATCATATGTGGCTCTCTTATGGACTTATTGACCAGTTTCACGTTAGCAATAATTATTATGGCCAATTATTTATTCATTGAATCAAATTGTTTTTTTCCTTTCTTCAATACAAGCCACACCAGAGAGAGGGAAAGATAACTGGAATTCAGCAACCTGCCCTACTTTTACTATCAAATAGATTCCTATGGTTCTTTAACATGCTCACTGGACAGACTCCGATACATGGGACTGCTGCTCAATCAAAATTGGCTATTAAGGTGAAGTAGACGGCCCAAGAATTAAGTGACAGATACATGAAGTGTACAGACCAGTATATCAGGCAGAAATTCAAGACTTGGGTGTGCCAAGAGCCATTCGCATCAAGTTGTTGTCTCTGGGGCAATTTATTTTTATAGTTTTGTTTGTCTGGTGTTTTACGTCATTTTCAACATTAATGTTATATATCGATTTTTTTGTGGTGGAGGCAGACAACCCACTTTTCCTGGGTAGAACCAGTACTGTACACCTCCCGCCATCCGTAAAAATCGACACTTTCTCACAAGTCCAGCTCCCTGTGGATTCGAACCCGCAGCGGTGAAAAGCGAAGGTTTACAATGCAACGTTGTTAACCATTCGGCCACGGGAGACGATAGATAAATGTGAAAAAGGAACGTTTTAGATCATCTTTCTTTTATAAATGTATACAAAACATACCAATATTAAGAGTTTGGAAGTGTTCTTTAGCAAAAACAAAAAAAAGGAGCCGACCTGAAAAGAATATATAGGCCCGACAAATTAGGCGAGTCCAGGGTCATGCTCTCCACTTAGCTATGCATTGTTGCATTTTGGCGTATCTGACAGAGTACTCGTGTATTTTTGAAGAATTTGAAAATTAACATTTGACAAAGTTGAATTACCTAGACAGTAAAATAAAATAAATGTTGACCCTTAAGTACCCCCTCCGCTGCCCCAGTTTTTTTTGCATTTTTGGACTTTTCATATTAATGTATAGGCCCTGACCTATATGGCCTTAAAGTAGCTACGCCGATAGCGATTATTAAAAAACGGCCGTGCAAAAGACGGCTGCAAGGTTGTCTGGCTAATACACCGATATAGACCTATATTATTTGCAGGCTCTTGAAATTGGCTATCCTTTGCTAATAACATAATTTACATGAAATAAAAGGGATAAAATTGGCATGATAGAAGAATTATCCTTCATGAATAGTTGTTATAGCCACATCAGTCCTATCGATCCAAATGTGTTAAGATCCTCATTGTTAAATCAGGACATGTGCATCATCATTTGTGGCTTAAAGAAACAACACGCTAAATAACGACAAAATGACACTTCAAAACCGATTATCAAAACTCGATCCACGTGATCAGGTCTTGTAATAATTACGTGCTGATTAAAATTATAGGTTTATTCACGTGTTCATAAACTCCCTGTGACTGAATATGCGTAAAACTAATTATAAGTTGGTAACTTAAGACACGCCAGTTTTGGTGTTTGGCCTACCGGTTAAAGCCGTTTATATTGCGTCTATAGAGTTTGGATTCTCAAAATATATATTATACCTTGTTATCAATAGGTTTAGAAAATGTGTACATCTGTTGTAAAATGTGCCTGTTGATGACGGGATAGGGACTTTAATATTATGGTATACACAAACTTTTGGAATCGTGTGGTTAAAACATGTGCCCAAATGAAACCCTTAATCCACATAAAACTGTTAATGATTATTTAATTGTATGTTGCAACCAAGACTTTAAAAAAATGCTAGTGTTGTCTAAAAGATATGTTCTCCAATAGTAAAATTACCCGCAACAGAAATGAAATAGGAGTATAAGTCCCACGTGGTATCGACTTGACATTTTGAGGAAAGACTCGACATTTTGAGGAAAATGTCAGATCAATGCATGAACTATTTGCTGCAAAACTGGTTCAATGCATAAGCATTCTAAAGGAAAGTCTGACTCGGAAACTGGAGTGCATCATAAGAATTACTCTTCCTTAGACCATTTTTTCCCTTTATCAATCTTGAAATGTCTCGTATGTCACTTGGATTATGTACTCTTCCTTGTTTTTTTAATGGGGAAAGATGGAAAGGTCCTGAAAAATAGGATCGCTTGACCAAACTGAAACAACAGTATTTGCATAAATCTAAATTTTTCTTGAATATTGGTGTGGACATTATTTAAGTGAAAAAGCTTTTTAGTGGCATATAGTTGTTTAGCTACATCAGTCCTATCGATCCAAATGTGTTAAGATCGTCAGTTATAATAAATCAGAACACGTACATCATCATTTGTAGCTCAACATCCGATTGTTTATCAAACTGCTTTACGGATAATAGTCCTCTTAGGCCAAATAAAATTATACCTGTGTTTACTGTAACATTGCTGAAAAAAATAGGGTAGGTGTTTTTTTTTGGCGAAAATTACATTTAAGGTGGCGATGAGCTTTGATGAATGGGAAAATGTGTTATTTTAAAAACTACAATAGATAACAATATTAAATTGTGTATGTTTTATTGTTTCCCAAAAGGCCTGGCAACAACTGGCCCTTTTCCCAATCACTTGCAATTATTGCAAAGGGGTAAAACAGTTTTAATTTATTTTTCGCAAGTCCGGAAGCGGGTCAGTTCCAACCACAGGACAATGAGCACGAGTCAATAAAAAAAAAGGGGGGTCGTGAATTGCATGTCCAAAACATTTGAATGCAAATCTGAATAGTTTTTTTCATGAAAGTCGGTTTATGGTATACCTAAATGATGTATTCAGTCAGAACTACCCTTGGTTAATAAATATATTGAATTATTATTCAAGGATAGCATGAGGAGATTCAATTTTACTGCGCATGTTAATATAGAGTTAACTTTGTATCCATAAGGCATTTAATATAAATATACAATTACGATGGGATAACAAATGTTAAGG
Source organism: Cyrtodaria siliqua (assembly GCA_037043455.1). NCBI lineage: Eukaryota > Metazoa > Mollusca > Bivalvia > Adapedonta > Hiatellidae > Cyrtodaria > Cyrtodaria siliqua. Next base: position 54,131 of record JAWPHD010009307.1, on the reverse strand, counting down.
GGGCATAATTCTTAAGCATACTATCCTCCGTCATCTAAATAAGGGCTATTCCAACAAAACATACACCACTCCAGGAAGGCAATTTAATAAACATCTATGGGTGAACCCTATTTTCTGAAATTTGGTTCTTTAAACTCAATTTTGCATCTATGGGTGGGTGTTCAGTTTGAAAGTGCCTTCCTGGCGTCACATGTGTGTCTTAATGGAACAGCCCTTATGTGTAATACGACATTTATTTTCAAGTCCCACCCTCCATCATTCATAGGTGAAGTGCTCACAAACATTGGCCACGTCTTCCATTGTATTTTACCTTATTTTAAGACATTACTTTTGACACCAGTGTAAAATATAAATACCTGATGTATGTTTGATTTGTTAAAATCTCTTGGGTAAATGAGCTGGACTGACAGCTTGAAACTCCGCACTGCTTACCTAGCTTTACAAAGACTATTTTAGACATGTGTTATATGGATACAAATAACCTATACACTTACATCTTGGAGAGTTTTGAAGCGGCACCACCAGTAACCTTGGCAACACGTAAACTGGCCAGCTCCTGAATAACAGAAATGTATTTTGAGATCCTTATTAACATTAAATATACACAAAAATGGTACAAAATACTTTACTGTTTTCCAATTTGCTAAATTCTGTGCAATAAATAGAAAAGAAAAAATGTGTTTGTGTTTTTTTACGCAACCCAGATTTCTGTTAATACACATTTGTTAATTTATTTCATAAAAGTTTATCGTTTCGTAAATTAACAGTTTAAACATGATAAATATTGTTTTACTAACGAGAAAATGTTCACCAGTTAATCAGGCATGAAATACTTTGGTACGAATTTTCAAATTATATTCATCTATTGTATTGGACATAAGCGAGCATACTTTCACTTTGTACATTTATATAATCAACATGGAAGAAAACGCTGATCAAGAGATCGTAAAGAGATCCTTCAAATATGATGTGTGGAAGTCATTTGGCTTCCTCAAGAATGACAAGGAAAAAATTATTTGTTTGTTGTGTAAATTAGTGTTGAAGTACAGTGGTAACACAACAAATATGACATTCACGTAAAAAGGCACCACAACCACATAAAACCAAAGCCCAGGCAACAATGTCCTCGGTTTCTTCGCCTTCATTAGTGAACAATGAGGTCTTGACGATTCTGGATCATCCCAACAGACCATTTCCACTGCATTTAATCAGAATTCACAGGATCACATAAAGCGATGGCAATTACTAACAGTAGAAATTCCTTTATTATCAGCAGTATGGTCCCATTTTATGTTGTAGATAGTCAAGGGTTTAGGAATTTGAGGAAGGCTGCTGAACCTAGGTATACCGTTCCAGAAAGGCATTATTTTGCTGAAGAAGCTATCCCTAAAATGTACACAAAGACTAAAGCGGAAGTTATGAAGATACTGGCCAGTCAACACGGGTCGCTGTCACTACAGATGGATGGACATCAAATGAATAAAAGGGAAAAAACGCTTACAGTTTTAAGATCATGGAGCTGCTTTGTAAGATCATCCTTTTTTTTGCCCCTCAACTCCTTTGCCTTGACCTTTACTGTTGCCTGAAATACATGTTTTAAACAACTTTTATAATAATCAGAGCATTAAATGGACGAAAATCAAAAACTTAAAAGTAAATTAACAGACGTAAATCAAAAACTTTAAAGTAAATTAACAATGTGTAAAAAATAAGTCAATCATATTTACTTACTTTTGGTAGGAACATACTGCTGTTATGTAGACATAACGTTGTTGAACAAAATAAATAAAACTGAATCAATGTTATGCTGAATGCTACTACGCATAGGATAGATGCAGGTTAACACTATATGCCGGCTATAACACTATATGCCGGCTATAAAACTATATGCCGGCTCTGAATTTCGTGGCAGGGCATAACAATACTAAGACATATTTCAAGGATTTTCTTTTTAAAGATGCTCTACCTATATCTTTTTGTCCACCAATTGATATAAACTTTACTTAATTGCAAAGAGGACTATGAAAAAGGTAAACAGCAATAATTTCACCCCATGTAATATGCGTTTTGCTGGGGAAAAACAGGATAGAAAAGATCGGATTTTTGAAATTGTATTCGTAATTGTTTTAGACAAGCCGATTACGGAGATTTTCCGATCTTATTCGTTTACAATCGGAATTGCCTCGTCGGATTGGCGACGAGTTCCGATCGATTAGTTTACTATCGGAACTGCCACCGAGTAGTTTGTTTTTGTCCAACTGAATGGCATTGCGCATGTCCGATAAAATCGTAAAAACTCGTAGTTCTCCGGCAGGAATAAAAGGCTTGGCAGCATTTTATTCAAGATATTGTTTTGATCATAATTAATAATTTACAGAACTGGAATACGAACCTTGTTGCTTCTTAGAATATTCATAAAATAGCTTTGCATACATATAAATGCAGTAATATTGAGTATTTAATATTTTACATTAAAAATCGCTTAGATATAGGTAGTGCCTCTTTAAGTGATAATTTCTCAATTCAAAAAAGGTCGGAAAATCCGTGAACTGAAATATGTACGTTCTGAAATTATCTAAAATCTTCATATACTAAAAAGCCAAATCAGTCCTATCGATCCAAAATGTGTTCTGATCATCAGGTTTAATCAAGACATATTTATCATCATTTGTGGCTTAAACTTTTCTTATTCCATCTTACTAAATGAAGGTCTTAAGACCTTTTTTACTTGCCTTAGGAACAATCAATCTGTACTAGAACAAATCATGCACACCTTAGAATGATGCAGTAGAAGTGCATCGGAGCACAAATAAGGCAAGGGCTTCAGGATATCTAGTCAACACAAAGTTTGTGTATTAAAATCTTTATAAAGGGCGTTTTCTTCTCAATTATTCAAGTGCCCTCACTCCATGTGTTTTTTGGGCAATCTAGACAATGATCAAACTGGACCCAGACATTGTTACCATTAACAGCATGAACATGTTTCATTAAGACTGGATTATATATATATATATATTTATATTATTGTGCGGAAACTTCTACTTCTCTTTCATTTGAACAATTTAAGGTTCATTACTCCTGCATTGCTAGTGCAATCAATCTGGTTATCAAACTTGACAGACATTGTGACTATTCGTAATGATAAAATAATTATAATCAAAATAGCAGGAAAAATGTTTTTTTAAGTTTGCGAAGCTTAGTGGATGGCTACAGCAAGATTTCTAAACAAAATAAACTTAACAGGAACATTGGTAATTGTTTAATTAGATGTGTTTAATAGGCGACATTTTAGTGGGTGGACGTTTGGACTATTTGAAAATTATACCAAAAGGGGACGTTTTGACCACAGGTATTCTGGGAGTAGCTTAGACTAGACCTTTTCAGAAGAAAACAAAAACCATTATGTGTGTTGAAAACATCATTTCAATATTAAACAAACAAAAAATGTATCTGCTGCAGGTGCTGATATTCAAATAACCTCGAATTTTAACGAGTGCTAAATTCGAAACCTGCACCCTGTTGTTGGTACTAAGTAGACGTCTAATAACGTGTATGTTCAAAACCTCTTACAGGAAGAAATGCAGGACTCAAGACATGAAATAATCTGAATTTTAATGAAACAGTGACAGTGTCTCTCATAAATGGCAATAACAACATACAATTCTCGCAAGACGTACGCATGTAACATGTATATCTGCTAAAGTATAACCAAAGATTTATTTTTTATCACAAATAATCAGTTATATGATGCATATGTCATACGATGAAAAGCGATATTAAGGCGAGCTTATTTACCATGTTTACGTTCTGTAAGCGAACCGGAAAAGAGATCAAACCGAGGCTTTCGGCTCCACACGAGAGCTTTTCAAATGATGTATTCTGCTATATATAATAATGTTGATATAAGTCTTGCAAAGATTGTAATAGCTATTTCAAATATACACGCGCTTATAAAATCAAAATAAATGTGTCTTTCACATTAAAAAGAAAACAAAGTACCGTTATATATGCATAACTTCGAACGAATATTTAAAATCGGTTGGGAGTAAAATCCCGTACATTCCGAAATACCACTACTTCTTAAATCACTGGTGGTACGGAGAATATCAAAAGTGGTACTTAATGTAAAGAAACTAGTAGAGATTACCAGAATCAGTAGGATGTAAAATACATAAAGACACAATATAATACCTATTCATCAATTTATGTTTTATTATTAGAACACTCATGTAATTCAAAATAACGATAAATAATTAAGACCTCTGAAAGTACTGTATGATATGCCATGCAAACAATTGGAATTAAATTCGGTCCTCATTTGCATCTGTAATACACTAGTGTATTACGAGAAATAAGTCATGGCTTTATTGCACTCCCAGAAGCCATGTTATGTGATAACAGGGAGTACTCTGTGATAAATCGCATTAGATGTAATTATATGATACATTATTAAAATAAAATCAGTACATTCGTCATTTTTGTAACAGTTATTATTAATAGAATATTTAATAATATTTTAAAATCAACATTATTAAAATAATTCAGACCTGGGGTCAATGTCATCAGGGCTTTATATGAAATTATCACCCCAGATGTCATGACCAATAAATCAAAGCAAACGTTATGTAGTACATCGTGTTACGGGTAAAATCGGGGCTTTATATTAATTATCAATCCAGGTAAAATGTAACAAAAAAGCAAGTGTAAAACCAGCAATAACAATTTAAAATAATATATTCAACACATGTATTCAAATAGTACAATAAAATATATTCACTTACAGAATATATATATAAATTATATACAGTATTTCTTTAAAATAAAGTCCAAATAATATTGTCAAGTGTCCCTTTAATCCAGTTTTATTTTAATGAGATTCCTGGTTTAATTTATTATTTACAATAGTCCAAATAATCCAATGTAATTTTTAGTATAGACTAGCACAATAATTCTTAATAGAAATAAGTATAAAAGTCGGGACAGGAAATTAAGCTTTCACAGAACACAGTAAACTCAAAAACTAGCAAAACGACAAACATGAATGGCAATCTTAATACGGAATTAAGGGCTATTGGTCAGCCATCTTTGAAAAGAAAATCCAAAATGGATGGGATATGGTTAATTGAAATTTTCATCCAAATGCATATTATAGGCATGAACATTGTCAATGATATAATAGATGACATTATTGCAACACTATTGATGTGAACATAATATCAGAAACAATATTTATTTGGCAGAAATAGTGCCCTTTATATTCGAAAAGTTTAGTGCAATTTTACTCTAAGATGATTTATTTTTTATGTTAAATAAATTTGTCCATAGAATTGTTTATTTATCTAAAAATGGCACACGAGACATCATTTCTAAATTAAATACGGCACGTTATCACATCATCCACATTTCAAAGTCAATCATTGTGGGAAAAAAGCAAGCTATTCTTTCAATGGCATGTAATATAATAATAAATTACTCTTGTGTTGCCATGTTTCTATTCACAACAGTCACTCAGTTGTGATTAATACATCCAAAAATATAGTTGCCATTTATAATAGTTTGACAATTAAAACCCGTCAGTGCCACCATACTATAGCATTGAGATTATTTTGAAAGTCCTATAAAAACAGCACAAACTAAATAATAACATATGAATACGATCAACTGTTTATCCGAATGTTTCACCATACAGCATGTTTCAATTTACAATTCACCTGCATGCTTTTCATGTGTATCATGTGCGTGTGTTGAAGGCACATGGCGTACAAAGAAAATCTTCATTTTTAACAATGGTGTACTTCGAAATTTGGATGATGTGATAACACGGCTTACTTTATTTAAAAATGATGTCTCGTGTGCCATTTTTAGATAAATGGACAATTCTATGGACAAATTTATTTAACATTTGGATGAAAATTTCAATTAGTCATACCCCATTCATTTTGGATTCTTTTTCCAAAGATGGTTGACCAATAGTCCTTAAGGCATATGACGTCACAAACAAACGGGTTGACAATAGGGCTACCGCCTTGGAACGGTCAGTGGCAAAAAAAGGCCGCTAGGGTGGTTTAAAGCAGAAAATATGGATATGAAATCGAACAGGAAAAGTAGCATTCAAGGACGACAGTCAACCACAAACACACACAGAAACAAAGAACAACTTTAAAGATGAATAAAATGCCAAATTAGACATCACAAACACAAAAGGGTTGAGTTTAAACCAGGTTCTAGGGTGCAACAAACCTCACACTTACCCTACTGTCATCCCAATAAAACGGGACAGTGTAAATAAAGAAATCCCCGCCAAAAACTATTCTCTAACCAACAAGGCAGCATTAATATGCAATATAAGTAAACACAAAGATGCTAGTGTGTATAATGATACACTATGTATATGTGAAAACTCACTAAAAATTGCTTGCGTTCCAACTCAATAACAGCTGGCACACAAAACTTGGCAGTAATGTTTGTGTCATGGTTGTCAATTGAAGTGAGCATACTTTTAAAGGAATGGCCTCGGATGACAAAAAACAATTACGTCAACATCATAAAAATTCATAGATAACAGTGAGTTGCAAATTGGAAATTAAAGGTGTGAAAACACTTAGGCAGCTTTCAAGAAAATGGGATTCACTAATTTTCACAACAGCAGAAACGTCCCTATTACATGTTATTCCAGGAACTGTTCAAAATGCTTTGCTTGTCTATGACCTGTTTGTTATAAGAGCCATTTTAAACAGTAAGTAATCTCTTCAAAATAATATCAAGGAAATGTTACAGAAATATCAGTAGTTTGATAGTGTCAATACTCTTTGGGAAGCAGTGTCAATACTCTTTGGGAAGCAGTGTCAATACTCTTTGGGAAGCAGTGTCAATACTCTTTGGGAAGCAGTGTCAATACTCTTTGGGAAGCAGTGTCAATACTCTTTGGGAAGCATGTTTTATAATGATTACTTCATACTACTGATAATAGATATGTTACAAAGTTGATGTAACGAATCGTACTTAGAATATTCTTTATTTACCAACTGTTTATGCAGTTGTAATTAAGCAATGGTAAATATGAAAGACCGTCATACATTCGCGAGTAGAAGAGGTTAAATACACGCCGCAAACATCCCTTTATTAAACCAAACAATTTATTTGAAATGGTTCATTTAAAAGTAGGTATAAAAGTCGAACAGGAAATGTAACACAGTCAACCAAAAACACAAATTAAAACAAACATCTTTGACACTGTTAATAAGAATCAAGCCATGTAACATAACAAACACTACCGGGTTCACAATATGGCTACCGCGTTGGAACGGTCAGTCGCAAAATGGTCGCTGAGGGTTTTCTAGGGTGCACCAAACCTCACTGTTACCCTAAAAACAGAATAGTGTAAATAGAGAAATCCTCGTCAGGATATATCCTCTAACAAACAAGGCAAAATTAATAGGCATATATACGATCATGTATATATAAATATAAAAAAGCACAGAAAGTTACTTGGCAGAAGGCAGTGCAACAAGAGGACAAACCACTAAGGGTACGACAAGACACGATTATGCTTTCCTCTTCGATTGTGCGATGACCGGACATATTGTGGACCCTATGATGATGTCTGTTTAAATTCTCAAATGACCGTTGTCGTAGATATTGTCATATCATACCCTTAACAGTCTGTTGTGTTGCTCTGGCTTCTGCCAAGTCATTGATTACTTGCTTTGTGGCTTTTTCCTTTCATACCTTTTTCTAGGTTTTTGTGATGATCATTTATGTGTTGAACGTTTATCCCTCGGATTTTCTGGTCATACCATAAACTGCTTTTCTCTTTGGCTGCAACTGCTGTGGTTGTTCAGTATACTTCTGGGTACATCCTGAGGTGTTTCTAATTATGTTTTTATATAGTTTTACAATAATATATACGTGTATCGTTTCCTAACTTCTCTGGATGTGGACTTTATTGTTAGACATTTCCTTTTGATGGTATGTACTTTTGTTACACTGTCTGTTAATTTGAACGCTCTATACAGGATAATAGCGCGGTTGTGTATACATAAAATCGACTTAAGCTAACCAGTTGGCCGTATTGTCTACTGACCGCTCCAAGTCGGTAACGCTGTGTTCACCACTCGTTGTGTTGTGTATTATATTTAATTTGCTCTTTGTTTGTGATGCAGTACGGACCTACGATGCTTTTGCGTTTTCTATAGGACAATCTTTCTCATTTTTATATTGCCTATTAATGCTGCCTTATTTGTAAGAGAAAATAACCCAGCGGGGATATCATTATTTACACTGTCCCGTTTTATTGGGATAACAACAGGGTAAGAGTGAGGTTTGGTGCACTCTAGAATCTGGTTTAAACCCACAAAGGCATTTTTTGCCACTGACCATTCCAAGTCGGTAGCCCTATTGTCAACCATTTTATGTTTGTGATGTCATATCTTGCCTTTTAATCATCTTTGTAATTATTGTTTGTTTCTGTGCGTGTTTTCGGTTAACTGTGGTCCTTGAATGCTACATTTCCTGTTCGACTTGTATATCTACTTTTAATTAAATTATTACGTATATAAATATAATATATTCTTGGATTTGTTTTAATTGTTTTATTTTGTCTACACTTTTAGACGATTTGATTCTAATTTGTAGAGAGTCAGGTTGGCGATATTAAAAAAAATGGTTGCCTGTGTTTAAATATAAATAATACTGTACATACTATGCATATATACATCGAGGGCTCAGCGCAAAACTATTCTATGAACTTTAGTTAGAATAGTTTTGCGCTGACATGTTCTATTCTATTGCATATAATGCATATATATATATATATATATATATATATATATATATATATATATATATATATATATAATCATGCTCTATATGCATATCTGTATATCTATACTGCATTCGTTCATGTATGAACATCATAGCTGGTGCCGGGTGGTGGCATTAGAAATTTGGTATCAAACACAGAAAATATATAAAATCTTTACTGACTGAGTCACCATTTAAACTAGTTACGATAAGTAACCGTCGTGTCTTTGACTGCACACTGGTGCTTAGATTTGTGACTTAAACCCATTCACAGTTGTCATGGCAACTGTAGTTGGGTGAGTGGTTGAGGGGGTGGGGGGAGCTATTCCATAATGGAATAGTTCGTACATATAAGCGTTTCTTTATCCTCGCTGTATTGCACTAAGTATTTTAGCCAGCAGATCTCGGTTTAAAGTCTCATCCGAAGTACTGGTAAGATAGGAAATACTTTTTTGAAATATTTCGATAACCCAAATTCGGTCCTGGCTGGGATTGAACGTACGATCCCTGGGTTACTAAGCTAACCATTACACCACGGCGCTACCTTATGGAATAGTTCTCGGGAAGAAGGAGAATTTATAAGCATCAGTGTTTACATTTGGTCTAATATATTGTACTGGGTGAGTACTGGTGCGACGCGAGGTGTTAGCCGGGATTATATAGTTCTTTATTTACGGAGACTAAACCTGTATGAATTTTATAGAAAAGGGTTAAACTAGCTTGGGTCCGTCGGGTTTCTAATGTTGACCATTCTAGTCCAGTAAGCATTTCTCCAACATGACTTGAATTGCGCCATCGTCTACACGACGATCTAGCTGCCAACTGGCAGTTCTTTGAACTTTTTCTAACTTGTAAATATCGTTTTGATGATAGGGGTTACATATAGGTGACGCGTATTCTGACTGAAGCCGGACCAGAGTATTAAATAGGCAACCACTTTTGTTTCTTTTGGAGCTAGTGCCAAGTTGCGTCTTAGAAAACCTAGGGTCTTGGTTGCTTTGTTTGAGATATTTTGTATATGAGGGAACCCGTCCAAATTATCTGAAATGGTAGCCCCTAAGTATTTAGCAGAGGTAACACTTTCAAATTTGTAGCCATGGAGAGTGTAGCCGTGTATAATTTGCCGGTCTACCTGGTGCCTGGTTACTCTATTGGAATGGCTATTAGAAACATTAAACGTCATGAGCCAATCTTGCTCCCAAAGAGATAGCTTGTCAAAATATAATGCATATATAATCATAATTTAGAAATCCAGATATATGTCTCTTATGGTATATTGACTGTGGTAACTGACCTCACTCCTGTCTAATGTAACCGTGGTTGAAATATACTTGGATGGTCCTTTTGGGGTAATGATTCAGCTATTTGTGAGTCCGATGACACGCCTGGTACGATAGGTCCAGTACAAATCACATGTGTCATAATAATATGTTGTTGTTACACATGACATTTATTTTCATATATAGTCTCTTATAATTTTTTTATAATTATTTTAGAATGGCATAGCTGTTGGTATGGAAAAAAAGTAAGTCAGTTAGTTGGTCGAATACTGGTGTGGGTGTTAGACCACAATAAACTTTCGGAATGTACGGCTTTTACCCCTAACCGATTGTAAACCACATCCTTCGAATGATACTCCCGTGTGAAATCTGAAGGCGGAAGTGAAAACTTACTTCCGGGGTGTGGAAAAGTTTTATTTTCTTACATTACAATTTTTAAAATTTAATATGTCTAAGAACACAGCTTCCAATAGATTTAGGAAGGTCGATGTTGATCAGTTCGATGCAGATAAGTACATCGAAGAAAACGTAGAAGGAGAAGAGCAAGGGCCTAATGAAGGGGAAGTCAACACATTTCTTGCTCAATATCCTTTTAGTTTTATAAAAATATATTTATTTGCAAATTTCTCTTTCTTATGTTTCTTTCTGTAGATTTTGCCAGTGGTCCTATTTTTTGAGAATAACAGCAAGAAAGGTGGTGGAATGTTCGTGCATAAAATGGACATAGATCTACGAATGGCTAGTGACAGTATTGTGCCGTCCTCCGACGTGCATACACGTTTGAACTTTTTATGTGTGGACTTTGAGCAGAGAGTCAACTTACTTACAGTGAAGAATGATCATTTTTTATCTATTTCACAATAAAATTTAATTCAAAAGACATTTTGGTATGAAATACATTAGTTTAAATCTAGGTACTGTGCATTGTTTGAACGCTCCGTGTCATTTCGTGACAAAACGTGTTTGTGCCAGGGATGTTTCGACCGGGATGATTCGTCTGGGATGTTTTGTGCCATATTTTATTTTATATGTATAATTACTGCGAAAATAAACTCTAAACGGAATTTTATGTTGTATTTTTTTTTTTTTAAATTTTAATCAATTTATATTGGACAAAACTAATATAACTCATTGGGATTAATACAAATACATTTTTTACGAATCTTATTCATTCAATTTAATATCTTATGTTTGACAAAACTGCATAGGTGGCCCAAAAATGTATTTGCACGAAACATACTGGACGAAACATCCCATGACAAACTGGTTTTGGCACGAAATGACCCGGAGCCGTTTGAACAGCAAAACATAGGTGTCTTGTGCATTTACGTCATACAAGAAACGTTTCCACATGGTCTGAAATTGTCCACATGGTTTTTGGTCAAACACAATGAAATGTCACAAGGGTGCATCTATTCATAATTTTGATAAAACATCATCAAAATAAACTGACCAATCAGTGACCAGACATTTGAGACTACTTTACATTCTTGTAGGTGCTAAACTTGGTCTTTATCCTAGATGTTCAACCAAGTTTACTGTTAAAATTATGGTATTTACAGCTTGTATATGCTAAAACCCAGGATAATATGTTGTGCACATTTATGCAAATTGATTCAAAATATGTATCTGTCAAAATTAAATCTTGAAAAAAATCTTATGCTTTTACTCTGCTAAAGATTTTTTATTTTACTCTAGAACCTATAAGGATAAAAACCGAGTAACACAAATTTTATCCTGGTCACCTAGTGTAAAAAAGGTAAAATCTCAACATTTTGGCAATGGAAAATTATGAATTAACGTCCATATGTAAAAAAAGCACCTCAGACGTTTAAATAAATGAGACTAATAGAATGTTATAATTTGTGCCATATATTAAGGTACAGTCATTTGGCCAGTCCCGCGCCAGTTTATAGTTTCTTTGCGGCTGTTTATCGATTAATATGTTTGAGAAAGCCCTATTGAACGATTCATTCATCTAGAAAACAGGATTTAGATATTTTGTGTGAAAAAAACAACAGGTCACATTGCCTAACACTGCCACCATGACCACGTTGAAAATCCGCCTTTTTGTATATGAACCAACATTGAGGTAAATCAAATTTTCATGGGTAAACTATGTCACTTAGTCATATTTGTGGTATAACTTTTCATAAATATGAAAAAGGCGATAATTTGGACTCAGTGATAATAATCTTTCTATCAGCTCCAAGAAACTTAACTTTCTTCTTGACTCCAGTACTAGTTACACAAAATGTATTTGTAGTTGTGTAAAATAAATAATTCTGGTTTGATTACATTTGCAAAGTCCAATAATTCCTGACATTGCTCATACCTAAAGTATGTATTTGGTTGAAAAATTCACTTGAGCATCCATTTTTTATCCTTTGTTTTAAATGAATGGCGAATAGCGTAAATGATGTGTGTAAAAGGTGTGAACAGATACTCATCATAGATTTCACTCTAGTTTAACTGACCATTGTATTATATGTGATTGTGTTTATTTGCAATGTTGTTCCATAATACAGGTTTACATTCTCATCGATGAATGAATGTCCTTAGACAATTCACACCCTTTTGGGCCACTAGTTACTTAAAAGACAAAATACTTGAGCTTGTAAGAAATTAATAAGTAATATGTTATATACCCCCGCTAAACAAAGTTTAGAGGGGTATACTGGTTTCATCCTGTCTGTCTGTAGATGCAACCTTGTCCGCTCCATTACTCCTCTCCTCCTGAAGCAAATCTCATAAAATTTCATGGGTGGACTGCCTGTGATGAGAGGATGACCTCTATTGATTTTGAGGTCAGTAGGTTAAAGGTCCCCATGACTTGATGATGAAAAACCTTGTCTGCTCCATAACTCCTCTCCCCCATGAATCAGATCTCATGAAACTTCATAGGTGAACTGCCTGTGGTGAGAGGACGACCTATTGATTTTGAGGTCAGTAGGTCAAAGGTCAAGATCACTGGCACCCAATAATGAAGCCGTGTCTGTACCATAACTCCTCTTCCCTTGAGGCAAATCTCATGAAACTTTATAGGTGAACTGCCTGTGGTGAGTGGACAACCCCTATTGATTTAGGTAAGGTCAAGGTAACCGGCACCCGATAATGAAAAACATTGTCTGCTCCATAAATTCGCTCCCCCTGAAGCAAATCTCATGAAACTTCATAGATGAACACCCTGTGGTAAGAGGTGACCGCTTATTATTTTGAGGCCAGTAGGTCAAAGGTCAAGGTCACCAGCATCCGATAATGAAAAACCTTGTCCGCCCCTCTTCCCCTGAAGCAAAGCTCATGAAACTTTATATATCATAGGTCAAGGCCACCATTACCTGATAATAAAAATCCCATTCCACTCAATCTTTACTCAAAAAGTAGGGTGGGGAATGGGGTGGGTGACTGGTAGCGGGGGTATATTTGTCGCGCTTAAAAGGCGACAGCTCGATTGTTTTTAGTGAATACTATTCTGTTGATCCAATTGTTTGTTAGGGGGAGCAAATTACTTGTTATATCCGACTTCAAATGACAGATCTGTTATTTTGCCTTTACCTCAGTTGTTGATTTTAACCTGTTGATTTGGCAAATTTCCATTTCGGAGAGAAACAATAAGATGGAAGGACAAGTCATCTCTTACACTCTAGATAGTTGTTATGCTATGAGCAGTTTGTGAAAACAAGATTGTGTATGCCTCTTTAGTAGGTTACCAAATGGATAGGTGCAGGATTGCAAACTTGTTTGAAAAGTTGCTCTGTTAACCCAAGATGTTATTACTTGTTGAAATAATATGTACTGTATATTGCCTTAACACTATGTAAGCAGAAGAACACCGATGCCCTGAAAGTTGTGCTAAACAATCCTCCACTTGGAGCCAAAAGCCAAACTGTAAAGGTAATGAACATGATCATTTTTGTTAATCAAACTTTAGATACCGATATTTGCTTGCATTTAAAGATCTTTTTGCCAGTGCCAGGAGATACATGTACATGTACCGCACATGTACAATTTAAACCATTAATATCACAAAAAAGATGATGTTTGGCAAAGCTGGACTTCTATTAATGTTCTGCATATTTAAAGATGTATGATGGTTAATTTTATTCAAGTCCATCCAGGCATATTACTTCCCCAATAAATGCTCATCCCCTACGTTGTGGTAAAAATAAGCTTTTGAGTCAAAATGTGAAAATTATTGTACCATGTAGTATAAAATTACAAGGGGCAATAACTCTTATTTGAATGAAGACAGAGTTACGGTTCTTGCACTCCACACTACCTCTCATTAGCCTCTATCATTGTGTGAAGTTTCATTGCAGTCCCTTCTGTAGTTTTGAAGTTGTGGTCCGGACAACAGTGGGACAGACGGAAGGACGGACAAAGCGGCGACTAATTTAATAAGATGCATGAAGTATTACATTTCTTTCCCTATATGTTCTCATACTTTCCTAAGATACTATAACTGTTCTCATACTTATACTTTAATGAACTGTTCTATGTATATTTCAGGACAAAGCTGTTCAACTGGCTATACGAGTAATGACAACTTTCAAATCATCAGAGATTGAGGAGGCCGTGAACTCGTTGGACAGCAAATTACTCGACGTACTTATGAAATACATCTACAGAGGATTTGAGTTCCCAAGCGATGGTAGCAGTGCTTCACTTCTTACTTGGCATGAAAAGGTAAAATACTGCATTTTAAATGACAATTCTGGATACACTTTTAAATAAGGGGTCATTGTTGTAAATAAGGGGTCATTGTTGTAAATAAGGGGTCATTGTTGTAAATAAGGGGTCATTGTTGTAAGTGAAGTAACACAAACAAAAAAGCCTCGGTACATTTTATACCGGGTATTTAAAATTATACAGAAAAAAATTGTTTCTGAAAAAAAAATCTGGAGACTTGTGATTGGTTTAATTTTACAATTGCTTTTTTGAAGATGAATATTAAATTGCTATTTGTGTTTAGATTGCTGTAATGTTTTGTTATCAGTTTTAAAATTAGAATTAAATGTAAAACACTCTTATACGGGAGTATAACATTTATAACATTTATTATAACAATCATTTCTTACTGCAATTACAGCACCTTATGACATATTAATGTTAGAGCTGACATGATAGTTATGTTATTGATGCATTCATGTTTGTAAAGTGTTCAAAATAATAGGTTATTTTTTATATTAGTGTAAGCAGTTCCGTGTGACATATTTTTTTTCCTTTTTTTTTTTTTACACAGAGGACATAAAGTTTCTCACAATATTTTTTCAATTTTGGGAATGTTGGCCAGTCAAAGTGACACACGGCAATCTTGAAGTGTTTGAAATGGGTGTCTCGATTTATATGTCCAGTATCATTTTTAGTTTAACTGATCAAAGATCAGCAGAGCTTATGCCGTGGTGCCATCTGTCTGTCTGTAAACTTTTTATTGTAGCGACTACTCCTCTGAAACTAATGGATGGATTTTCATGAAACTTTACAGAAATGTTGTCGATGATGATGGCTAAAAATAGATTAAAAAACAAGTTTATTGCAACTACTTCTTGAAAACTATAAGTGATATTGATATGGGACTTTTTCTAAAATGATCAGCATGACATGATGTTGATCCTTGTGGAAAATTATTTTGATTGAACATTAAACATGGCTGCTAGCGGCCATCTTAGTTTACATAGAGTTATATAATAAAAACTTGTAGCAAATACTCCTCTGAAACTACAATCGGATTTCCATGAAACTTCATAGGAATGTTGCTGTTGATGTCTAGCTGATTCTAGCAAAATTCCAGGTGTCGGAAATTCAAGATGGCCACCACAGCTAAAAATAGATTGAAAAAACCAACTTCTAGCAATTACTTCCTGAAAACTATTAGGGTAACTCGCCCTTAAGTCGGACTTGCCCCTGACTCGGACAGTTATTGATGGTTGAATATCTTTCTCAACTGGAAGCCCTCAATAACTGTTACTATGGAAGGGAGGCAATCCAATGATTTCTTTCATTCAAAACAACAAGAATTACCCCCAATCTATTGATTTCTCCAGCCACCTTTATAGTCCGACTCAAGGGCAATTACACGTTCGACTTTGGGGCAGTCTAAATATATCTGCCCTGAAGACGAACACTGAAGTCAGGAGCCAATATCCGAACATTTTACACAAGAAGACATCTAAAATATGTAATTTATGTAAGGAAATTTAAATACATACATGAAGAAAAATAAGGACAATTTCTTTATTTGAGCTTATGGCAACATCAAAGCAATTTTATGACCCACTACTGAAGTTGCAAAAAATGTCCGACTCAAGGGCAAATTTCGATGAGTGCGAAAAGTATGACGCAATCCCAGTAAAAACGCTGGTACCGCTAAACAGTTGACATCGAATGATACATTAAACACTGAGGAAGCAACCAGATGGTTTCAGCAAAGAGGAGCATGAGCACAAATAGACAGAGGTGCCGAGAACCAATAACCTGTCCGACTCAGGGGCGAGTTACCCTAGTGATATTGATATAGGACTTTTTCTAAAATTACCAGCATGACATGATGTTAATCCTTGTCGAAAATCATTTTGATTTGACGTTAAACAAGGTTGTCAGCGGCCATCTTTTTTTACATTGAGTTATATAGTAACAAGAGGTCAATGACCTTGAAGCTCTACTGATTGATTTTGATTTCAGGAAGTAGTCGCTACAAACTTGTTTTTTGAAAATTTATTTTTAGCCGTGGCGGCCATCTTGAATTTCCGGCCGACCTGATATTTTGCTAGGATCAATTAGACATCAAGAGCAACATTCCTGTGAAGTTCATGAAAATCCGTCAAGTAGTTTCAGAGGAGTAGTCGCTACAAGTTTTCATTATATAATTCTATGTAAACAAAGATGGCCGCTGACAGCCATGTTAATCATGTAATCAAAATGATTTTTGACAAGGACCAACATCATGTAATGCTGATCATTTTAGAAAAAGTCCCATATCAATATCACTTATAGTTTTCAAGAAGTAGTCGCTACAAACTTGCATTTTGAAAATCTATTTTTAGCCATGCGGCCATCTTGAATTTACGGCCGACCTGAAATTTTGCTAGGATCAATTAGACATCAAGAGCAACATTTCTGTGAAGTTTCATGAAAATCCGTCAAGTAGTTTCAGAGGAGTAGTCGCTACAAGTTTTCATTATATAACACTATGTAAACAAAGATGGCCACTGGCAGCCATGTTTAATGTCGAATCAAAATAATGTTCGACTCGGATAACCATCATGTCATGCTGATCATTTCAGAAAAAGTCCCATATCAATATCACTTATAGTTTTCAAGAAGTAATCGCTACAAACTTGTATTTTGAAAATCTATTTTTAGCCATGGCGGCCATCTTGAATTTCCGGCCGACCTGAAATTTTGCTAGGATCA
Organism: Cyrtodaria siliqua; assembly: GCA_037043455.1. Classification (NCBI taxonomy): domain Eukaryota; kingdom Metazoa; phylum Mollusca; class Bivalvia; order Adapedonta; family Hiatellidae; genus Cyrtodaria; species Cyrtodaria siliqua. The sequence continues at coordinate 36,636 of JAWPHD010009307.1, read as the reverse complement.
ATAAGACATTAAGAGCAACATTCCTGTAAAGTTTCATGAACATCCGCCAAGTAGTTTCAGAGGAGTAGTCGCTACAAGTTTTTACGCTATAACTCTATGTAAACAAAGATGGCCGCTGGCAGCCACGTTTAACGTCGAATCAAAACGATTTTTGATAAGGACCAACATCATGTCATGCTGATCATTTTAGAAAAAGTCCCATATCAATATCACTTATAGCTTTCAAGAAGTAGTCGCTACAAACTTGTATTTTGAAAATCTATTTTTAGCCGTGGCGGCCATTTTGAATTTCTGGCCGAGCTGAAATTTTGCTAGGATTATTTAGACATCAACAGCAACATTCCTGTGAAGTTTCATGAAAATCCGTCAAGTAGTTTCAGAGGAGTAGTCGCTACAAGTTTTCATTATATAACTCTATGTAAACAAAGATGGCCGCTGGCAGCCATGTTTAACGTCAAATCAAAACGATTTTCGACAAGGACCAACATCATGTCATGCTGATCATTTTAGAAGAAGTCGCTACAAACTTGAATTTAAAAAATCTATTGTTAGCTTTGGCGGCCATCTTGGATTTCACATCAACATGAATTTTTGCTAGGATCAACTAGACTTCATGGGCAACATTTCTGTAAAGTTTTATGAATATCCAGTTTCAGAGGAGTAGTCGCTACAAATAAAAGTTAACGGACGGCCGGACGCCGCACCACGGCATAAGCTCTGCTGATCTCTGATCAGTAGAGCTAAAAACCTGTAGCGACTACTCCTCTGAAACTTCTTGACGGATTTTCATGACACTTCACAGGAATGTTGCTCTTGATGTCTAGTTGATCCAAGCAAAATTTCAGGTCGGCCGGAAATTCAAGATGGCCACCACGGCTAAAGATAGATTTTTAAAAAACAAAGTTGTAGCGACTACTTCTTGAAAACTTTGTGATATTGATATGGGACTTTTTCTAAAATGATCAGCATGACATGATGTTGATCCGAGTCGAACATAATTTTGATTTGACGTTAAACATGGCTGCCTGTGGCCATCTTTGCTAAAACTACTTGAGAGATTTTCATGAAACTTCCCAAGAATGCTGATCTAGCTATCAAAAACCTATCAGTAGAGCTTCCAGGTCATTGACCTCTTGTTACTTTTACACTGGTTACATTTAAATAAATAAGTCTTATAATACTATAAGTTTTAATATATTATTAGTGCAATAATATTAAAAAATAATAATATGCAAAAACAAATTGCTTAATACTATTCTTATAATTAATATTAATGACTGAACAAATGCAAGTTATGCAGAAAAAATAGCGGGACGCCGCGAGTTTTTTAAAAATAATGATTGCCATGTGTCCCTTAAAAGGACACAAGACAAGACAAGCTACATTTTTTTAAAACTCATGGCATCTAATTAGTTTTTCTACAAAACTTGCATATTTGCCAATCATTATTTTAGAATTATTAGTTAATAGTTCAAAGCAAATTGTTTATGCCTATTACTAATTGTTGATTACCCTGCACCAATAAAATATCTAACCCTATGGTGGAATAAAAAATAAAAACTCTGCAGGTTTAAAGTCTGATTGCTACTGGGCGACTGCTGCTGGATGATTGCTGCTGGGTGATTGCTACTAGGTGATTGCTACTGGGTTAATAAATCAAGGTGCTAGTTTTAATGCTGAATTAAGAACTTCAAGGTTGTAGTGTGTCCCGCAAAACACAGAAAATAACTTAGGGTAGTTCTGTAGACATAAATGAATCACAGGTGGTAGTCTATAGTACACACAGTGGAAGCCAACAACTCCTTCGGGCATGGTCTAAAATAGGTCTTTGATGATATTTTGATAAAACTCTTTCCGAGTTGAGTAATAGCGTTGAGCAACCATTTAATTTGTTTTTGTTTTTGTATCACTTTTAATAGATTTCTAAAGGTAGATAGATGTAGCATTGTCCGGCCAGTGTCACAGGTTCATAGATTCCAACACGAGGCATTATTGTTTTTATCGGAACCGGGGTTCTATCGAGGGTCCGATTAAAACAGTTATACCAAGGGTTGGAATTTCCCTATCTGAACTGGATACCCGTGATTCAGAGATGATTTCCAAATTGTAGAGATAGTATGACACAGTTCATAGATGTCTAACAGGTCAAAGATGTCTTACAGGTAAATGATGAAGCATTGTCTGGCTGGTTAGCTCAGCTGGTAGTCTGAAGGTCCCGGGTTCAAGCCCTTGTCAAGCTAACATACGTTAATAGATTATAATTCCAGAAATATATTGCACACTTAAGCTAATATCTAAATATTTATTTCATCTCCCAAACTAATTTTGTGTTTAATCTCAATACAATAATTCAGAATTTAAATCTCTCGCTACCTTTCAGGCATTCGCAGCAGGAGGGTCAGGCTGTATAGTACGAGTGTTAACTGATAGAAAACGGGTATAAACTGAGCAGTCGTCCACAGTATCACACATCAACGACAAACCAGCAATCAGGCATTATATATGGTCCACAGGAACAGTTTCAGCTACTGGTTACTTCCTTCAGATTGCGTTAATCGCAAGCAGTTTTAGATTCAGTTATAACAAGTTTATATCCATCCAACAAGAGGTCCAGACGTCTCAGTCACTGTGTTAACCATCAAAAATTTGATATTAAAATTATTGTCTGAAAAATTTATCATTTGAATATAAATAAGGTAAAAATGTCCGATCCTTTTATTACATTATTATTACATTTGCAGGCGTGTTAAAAGGAAGCTATCAAAAGTGGGTATGGATTACTGATACTGTTCACTTTATGCCACCGATAATAGTACTCTTTATGCTCGTAACATGGCAAATCAGCTGCATGATACCTGTAAGACATTATTTTGATATTATTTTGGTAATCATTCTTCTATACAAGTGTTGACACTAATGTCAATATTTTTACAAAAATATTGTTGTATTCTTTAACTTTAATATCTTATTAACCAATAGCAATTATTTTGTTTGGAACAGTTTGATGTATAAACAGTAATGTACATTAATACATTATTAATGTTGCTGTGACATGGACAAAACTGCAACTGCAGAGTACATGGACAGAATGTTCATACCAATATATATTTGAAGTGTTTGTGCTGTTCATTGTCAGTTTTTTACTAAAAAAGAGCCACGAATACGTGTAAACTGTCTCTGGTTATAGGTCCATAATAATTTGCATTTATAATATTTATTCTTTTCTTTTTGTACCGGAAGCGGGAACATGTTTTGAGATGACCAGCTGTTGAAATCAACTGTTGTTTCCTTCTTTTATGTATGAATGATAGTAGAAGAAGTCCCGTCATGTAAACGTATATGAGTGTCAAGTGTCGACTCGTGTCAGTTTGGATTACTCTTACATTTATGGAGATATTTCAACACTTGATACCATATGGCAAAGCTCAATGAACCTCATAAACTGTGGACCAGTAGTTCACGGATTGTCCGTGAAAATTCTGGTTGTGCTTAGATGACCGCTGATCTGTCATTGCAGTTTTCTTTTAAGACCAAAATTTAACTTGGAGTGTCACAAGAAAGTAACCTAAGTTGTAATTTATAACTTCATAAATTCCATGTCATACTTCATATATAGCCATCTTTGTTATGTATATAATGAACAAAATGTCTATCGTTTACTACTATAAAGCAATAAAGTTACAGAATAAACATTACGTTTGTATGTTTGTTTACTCAGGAGTGGCATTTAACTACGTCTTGGAATTGAATTGGGTTTTAAGGCGCACCAACACATGAAAGGTTATATGGTGCCTAACAGGAATGAATGTGCCAGGCTCATCCTCCATTTACATCAAGATAACATATTGAGCATGGACCTAGAACCTTCTAACCTGCAGAACTGCAGAGTTGTTTAAAATTCTATAGTAGACACTCCATTAATTTAACAATGGAGCCACATTTCCACATTTGAATACAAGGTGTGCGTGGTGTATTCTACCCCGGCAACCACACGGGGTCTGGTGTCTATAGAACCTGGTCGAGTTGAACATGGCCCTCAAACCGTGATGCGTGACCACCGCTACGTGCCTCCCATTGGTTTAAAGAAACTACAGACCAAATGACAAAATTACACACAAAAAAACTCTATGTGTTCAGGTCATATAATTATATATATATGTGCCGACTGAAGGTTTCTTCAAATAACCGGGATTTAATATGCGTGAAATGAATTGTGAGTTGTTCACTTTAATTCGACACTCCAGTTATGGTTTAACCAGCCATGCCAAACCCCAAAACTGGAGCGTCGAATTAAGAGTTACCAACTCATGTACGCACATTCAGTCACGTGTATTTCAAGATCCTGTTAATAAACATATACGTTTAATTGGCACATATACATCATTATATGACCTGGATACAGTTTTGATAAACGGTTTTGTAGTTTAAATTTGTCTTTATTTGGTGGGTAGGTTTCTTTAAATTAGCCAGTTCTGAACCAACCCTCTGTACTTGGCCTGTTAAAAGTGTAAGGTATACTTGTCCGCTAATGAATACACATTTACTAGAATGAATAATTAGCAAAAGGTGATATTTTTCTGTGATTTGGGTTAAAATATTCCACTAAAATGACACCTTATCTTGGTTACATGTATAGACGAATTATTAACTTCAGATTTATCTCTCCCAACCCCAGACGTGAGTTAGAGCCAGAAGTTCTAGCGTGTATAGGCACAGTTATTATACTCTTGGTGGGCAATAGTATAAATATAAATACCAGCAGTGGTTTACTGTTTATGTTTGGGCAAGGGGGATGAAAATACACAAATCTGATTTTGTTAACATTTTATTTTAGCATAAATTTATCGTCTTGGAATACTTGGTCCAGCAAAGAATTTATACTACCGGAGGCTGTAAGAAATGGATTACATGTAAAGTTATCATTCTTTAAAATAGTTGCATGTAGTTAATATAATTTTAACAACTACCGGTTGTGCAAACTAGAAATGTGTATCAGACACCTATGACCCTAGATAGGAATGTCGGAAATATTCAGGATAAAAAATATTCAGGATAAAAAATGTAAAATGTCATTATAACTTAATTGAATTGAATTGGGGTTTAAAGGTGCACCAACACATGAAAGGTTATATGGTGCCTAACAGGAATGAACATGCCAGGCTCATCCTCCATGTACATCGAGATAAAATATGGAGAACGGGCCTAGAACCTTCTCACCCTGAACTGCAGAGTTGCTGCAAATTCTATTGTAGACTCCATTTACGCTGGAGCCACGTTATAATTTTTCTGCCACTGCTCTAGTGATATGAGCGAGATGGCACCTGAAACAATGCAGGAGTCTTGATGAAGACCTTTAATGAGCATGAACAAAAATTATAAACTGAACATGAATTTGGTGGGGTTCTACCCCTCTGCCTTCCCCTCCAATGGGACCTGCAGTGGCCCTATTCTTTACCCCATAAACAAATGGGGCCCCTGGAACCACACGGGGAATAATTTAACCTTAATTAACCAACACAATACTAATTTTTCTGCAGAAACAAATACATTACTGCATGAATAAAGTAACAATGTGGTATTTGTAGTTTTATGAGATTATTTCAAATCTTAGCACTTTATTTCACCTATGACAAGCTTTAAGCACATTTTGTGTATTGACTGTTAGGCTGGACATTTTAATTTAAAGACACATGGTCTGTTATTTTTAACATTGAGTAAATACTATAAACATCACAAACAAAAAAAGTACTTAACAAATGCAATGAGTAGTGTTTAGAGCACCATTGCATTTTCGACTCCGTGGTGTAGTCAAATAGTGCCAAACTGTTTCCCTGCCTTATTTGTGATATGCACACTTTTGATGGCTTGTTAACTTAAATTCATCTGAATGATGTATTTGAAACATTATTAGTGTTTGTTTGAGATATTTAAGTATAATTGACATAGTAACGTGAAATGGGGTAAATAGATCCGTGATCAAAATAGAAAGTGACGTCATTCGTTTGTTTGTATGGTGTTTTTACGTATTTGAACACATGTAAGGTTATATATGACGGTCGATTGTTTGTGGTGGAGGCAAACCACCCACTTTTCCTGGGTAGAATCAGTACTGTACACCTCCCGCCATCCGTAAAAATCGACACTTCCTCACTCACAAGTCAAGCTCCCAGTGGGATTCGAACCGGCAGTGTTGAGAGGCAAAAGTTTACAACACAACGTCGTTAACCATTTGGCCACGGAGACGCTAGTGACGTAATTCAACAGAATAGATATTTTTCTTACATGATACATTACCACCTGTTTTGATTGAATTTTCTATCGGAGAACACTAAATCGCTTGAATGATATGGAGAAATTGTGATGTACAGCATTCCTATATAAAAATGGAGAAATTGTGATGTACAGCATTCCTATATAAAAACAAAGAAGGAAAATCAATGGTGCAATGACACCTAGATTCTTTTAAACAGACATTGTGTGACAGACTGGATCGACTGATATTTGAATTGAATTGGGGTTTATGGCGCACCAACACATGAAAGGTTATATGGCACCTAACAGGAATGAACGTGCCAGGCTCATCCTCCATTTACATCAAGATAAAATATGGAGAATGGGCCAAGAACCTTCTTACCTGCAGAACTACAGAGTCACTATATATATGTATTTTGGGCGTTCTGGACCAACTTGAGTTTGATCCTGAAACGCCCAAAAATACATATATAATAAATCACCATGAAAAAATCTAGGTGATGAAAATTTGTCAAATTATATAATTCAAACTTGCAATCTTCATTACCCTAAGATTTTAAGAAGTTTTAATAAATCACCATTTCATTGTGATTTATTATATATGTATTTTTGGGCATTTCAGGATCAAACTCAAGTTGGTCCAGAACGCCCAAAATACATATGAGCCGAAACACGCGAAAACGACCCTTCGGACAAAATGTTCACATTTTATGTTTTTTGATGTTTATGAAACACGGTGGTTTTCTCTTTAAAAATCTCTTTATTTTATGTTGATATCCTAATTAAAAATGATTTTATCTCAATTTGAAAATTAAAGATCATACTCACCATTAATTTTGACGTTGACGTCGGCGTCTTGGATGACGTCGTTGATTAAATAGTAACAAAAAACATAAACAATTATCATTTTCTATAGCATCAACTATTTATATTAAAAACATTCCCTATGATATAATAATTAGGTAAAACACAGAAATGACAAGAAATTTGATTAGTAATAAATTGATTACTGGCCGACGTCATAAATTGTTACGTTATGACGTTGTCGTCTAAACGTCCGAAGGGACGTTTTCGTGTGTTGCGGCTCATATATATTCACTGCAAATTCTATAGTACTCATTTATGATGGAGTCGCGTTTTCACGTTTGCATATGCGGTGTCGTGATAAAGACCTTGAATGAGCATGATAAAACATGAATATGAAGTGTGGTGGTGGTGGGGTCGTGATAAAGACCTTCAATGAGCCACTCCTGATCTTCACAGCGTGCACGTCGCGGAGAGGGCACAGTCAGCAATCAAAGAGGATTGACCAAGTGGGTCGATCCTTGCCGCGCACCGCCCTCGAACGTACCGCAGGGACTGCCGGAACACCGTTTATCTTGCAGTATATTGTCTTACTGCAAGAACGGAGGATTGCTGATTGACTGAAAGTGAAGATGTCTCCTGCGTTCCCATCACAGCACACATCATCTGACGTCCACAGATCCCGGAAGTCTTGTCCGCGAGCCGGAAGGAATAGTTCACCGTTCGGCTTACATTCGACAACCAAGGGGGAAGGACGTCGGGTGGTGTGTGCGGCGCAGGGGTCATACTGTGATGGGTGTGGCCCCAAAAAAGACCGTCACCACTCGTAGAGGTTGTAGGACACAGTAGCGGATGTAGGACCACCACGCCAGCAGCCGACCACCATGCCAGTTCAGTACAGACCACTCACCGCCGCAGCGACAACCACAGAGCAACAGCGACATCCACCTACATAACTACAAGAGAAATGACGACGCAGCAGCACAACATAACCAACGCATCCATCTAGAACAGACCAGACTCTATTGTGCCCATCGCGGCAGGGAAACTTGTCGTGTTAGTTGGCGGACGGTCTATAAACCTTAGAACTACACACACACAGACCTTCAATGAGCATGATAAAAAATGAATATGAAGTGTGGGGGTGGGGGTCCTACCCCTCTGCATGTGATAGTGTGTGAGATTGCAGTGGTTGTATTCTACCCTGGCAACCACACAGGGGACTGATATTTGAAAAATATTTCAAATATACGATCACAATTTGCAGTTTAATTTGATAATACAGTGCACTAGCATCAAAAGGCTGTAGGGTGCCATCCGAAATACAAATTTTAGAACCACCCTTCATTTACTATATATATATTATGCAGAATGTATCTGGAACCTTCATGCTTACAGAGAAGCAGCTTTCTGTTCTCAGCAATACAAAACATGGATTGACTCGGGATGTTTTTTCAAGAAGGTTTGACAAGAAATGTAGATATTTCACGAAAATCCAGCTTTCCAAGGGATTCTTAACCAGAAAAAAACAATGTTTGTTCAGTGTCTGAGAGATCAAGGATATACTAAAGTATCAGTCGATTATTCACTCTGATCTCTTAGTCTAAAATGTGTTCATATTTGTCCCAAATCGCAAATCGTGTGCATTTAAGAAAGTTGTAACGTATATGAAGCACAACACCCATACTCTAAAATGACTATATTTTTAATTTCTTGGAATATAATATTTTATACTGATAACAAAACTTAAATATAAATAAAACTCTGTAATAAACATTGCACATAATTGTTGATGCATAAAGTCATTTTTTTTTATAAATTCAATTTCATATTAGAATTCCACATAAACACAGTGTTCAGTCAATAACAATAGTATATTATCAATTCATGAGGTTCATACAATAAGGAAATGTGCTATTAATATTAAATATTTGTTTTACAAGAGACTCTTGTCACAAAACATATGATAATATAATACATTTCATTCTTAAATAAAATTAAACGAAAACAAAATTCATAAACGTTCATAATGTAAGAGGCTTTTTCTGCTTAGTAAACAACGGACAACTCGCCATTCCATAAGCTCTGCTGGCTCTTTGCCAGTAGAGCTAAAAATCATGCAATCTGATTGGTTGACGTTCAAAACATTGAAAACACTTAACTTACAACTGTGCAATGTTGTAACCTGACTACAACATAGCCTAGAGCAGTAGTGAATTGACAGTCTGATGTCAATTACAACTGTGCAATGTTGTAACCTGACCACAAAATGGCCTAGAGCAGCAGTGAATCGACACCGTCTGCTGTTAGTTAAATTGTGCAATGTTGTAACCTGACCACAACATAGCCTAGAGCAGTAGTGAATTGACAGTCTGATGTCAATTACAACTGTGCAATGTTGTAACCTGACCACAAAATGGCCTAGAGAAGAAGTGAATTGACCTGCTGTTAATTACAACTGTGCAATGTTGTAACCTGACCACATAGCATAGAGCAGCAGTGAATCGACACCGTCTGCTGTTAGTTAAGCTGTGCAATGTTGTAACCTGACCACAACATGGCCTAGAGCAGCAATGAATTGACAGTCTGCTGTTAATTACAACTGTGCAATGTTGCAACCTGACCACAACATGGCCTAGAGCAGCAGTGAATTGACAGTCTGCTGTTAATTACAACTGTGCAATGTTGTAACCTGACCACAACATGGCCTAGAGCAGCAATGAATTGACAGTCTGCTGTTAATTACAACTGTGCAATGTTGTAACCTGACCACAATATGGCCTAGAGCAGCAATGAATTGACAGTCTGCTGTTAGTTACAACTATGCAATGTTGTAACCTGACCACAACATGGCCTAGAGCAGCCATGAATTGACAGTCTGCTGTTAGTTACACCTATGCAATATTGTAACCTGACCACAACATGGCCTAGAGAAGTAATGAACTGACACAGTCTGCTGTTAATTACAACTGTGCAATGCTGTAACCTGACCACAACATGGCCTGAGCGCAACATGGCCTAGAGAAGTAATGAACTGACACAGTCTGCTGTTAATTACAACTGTGCAATGCTGTAACCTGAACACAAAATAGCCTGACCACTACATGGCCTAGAGCAGCAGTGAATTGACAGTCTACTGTTAATTACAAATGTGCATTGCTGTAACCTGACCATACAATGACCTGACCACAAGATGGCCTGACCACAACGTGGAATAGGGAAGTAGTTAAGTGACACAGTCTGCTGTTAGTTACAACTGTGCAATGTTGTAACCTGGCCACAACATGGCATGGAGCAGTAGTGAATTGACACAGCCTGCTGTTAATTAAAACTGTGCAATGCTGTAATGTGAACCACAACATGGCCTGACCACAACATGGCCTAGAGCAGCAGTAAATTGACACTGCCTGCTTTTAATTAGAACTGTGCTGTAACCTGACCACAACTTGGTCTAGAGAAGTAGTGAATTGACACAGCCTGCTGTTAATTACAACTGTGCAATGTAGTAACCCGACCACAACATGGCCTAGAGCAGCAGTAAATTGACAGTCTGCTGTTAATTAAACAGTGCCATGCTGTAACCTGACAACAACATGGCCTGGCCACCACAACGTGAACTGACAGTCTGCTGTTAATTACAACTGTACAATGTTGTAACCTTACCACAACATGACCTGACCACCACGTGGCATAGAGATGTAGTGAATTGACACAGTCTGTTGTTAATTATGACTGTGCAATGTTATAACCTGACCACAACATGGCCTGACCTCAACATGGCCTAGAGCAGCAATGAATTGACAGTCTGCTGTTAATTACAACTGTGCAATGTTGTAACCTGACCACAACATGGCCTAGAGCAGCCATGAATTGACAGTCTGCTGTTAGTTACAACGATGCAATGTTGTAACCTGACCACAACATGGCCTGACCACAACATGGCCTAGAGAAGTAGTGAACTGACATCCTGCTGTTAATTACAACTGTGCAATGTTGTTACCTGACCACAACATGGCCTTGAGCAGTAGTGAATTGACACAGGCTACTGTTAGTGTTTACTCTACTTTTTAAACCAATCAGATGACTTAGAATTTCAAATACTTGCACCATTTATTCATTAAGACTTTGCTACCAGCACTCTTCATGGTTTAGAGTGTGACCTATATAGAGACTATCGATAAAACCTATCATAAACACTAAGCCGTATGTGTCTATGAAGAGAAATCATCACTAACAAACCCGCTAGGTATCTATGCTCCATCCCTTTCGGTTTCTTAATGGTGAAGATTTCTCTTCATAGCCTCTATCCTATATTTCATTACAACTGTGCAATGTTGTAACCTGAGCACAACATGGCCTACAGAAGTAGTGAATTGACACAGTCTGTGCAATGTTGTAACCTGACCACAACATGGCCTGACCACAATGTGGCCTAGAGAAGTAGTGAATTGACAGTCTGTGCAATGTTGTAACCTGACCACAACATGGCTTGACCAGAACATAGCCTACAGAAGTAGTGAATTGACACAGTCTGTGCAATGTTGTAACCTGACCACAACATGGCCTAGAGAAATAGTGAATTGACACAGTCTGTGCAATGTTGTAACCTGACCACAACATGGCATGGAGCAGTAGTGAATCGACACAGTAACTGGGTGACCAAAAAGGTATAAAATGATGTTTTATTGTTATACATCATGCATACACATACTTATTTTACTGTTTAACTATTAGTTAATAAAGTTTGATGCATAGTTAATGTTTGATTGATGTCATGGCAATATACACATACAAAGCATAATCTGTTTAACAGAAGCAGAACTAGATGAACCTGAAACATGTGTGTCAACAAGGAATTGGATTGGATTTCATACTCGCACCAATAGGGAATGTCATATGGCGACTTGCTAGCTTCCATTGGTGGAGGAAGACCCGCAAGCTAGCTGAATAGCTTTCTCACACAAAGACTTCTGGTCTCGTGAGGGCTCGAACACACAGCGGTCAGTGGCAATTGATTTCAAGTCAAAGATCGAACCACTTGGCCACGGATGCCCCCTTGTGTCACCAAGGAGATCACAATTGTATACCACTACTGATTGCCAAATTTAACTTTTTAAAATGTAATTTAAGCCCATGGCCCAATGATGACACCCTACAAACATATATAAAATAGATTTTATATAACTGTTGTGCCTCGAGTCTCTAAATAACCATACTAAATGAGAACTGAATTGAATTGGTTTTAAGGCGCACCAACACATGCAAATTCTATAGTAAATACACCATTTACGATGGAGCCACGTTTCCACACGCGGTGTCATGTAAAGACCTTGAATGAGCATGATAAAAAAATGACAAAATAAATAAGAATGGGGGTCCTACCCTCTGCATGTGGCGGTGTGTTCGTGAGATTGCAGTGGTTGTATTCTACCCCGGCAACTACACAGGGCCATACTAAGAACGAATTTAGTAAAAAAAAAGATGTCTCCCCTACAGGAGAAAGGGCCAAAAATCCGCCAAAATCATTAAACTGGAACACGATGAAGACATGTGCAACTAGGCTTGGTAATGGTCATCCCTACCAAGTTACATGGACATCCAGGCAGCGGATCAGGAGAAGTAGTAGGGGCAAAGCTTATATATTAAAACCTTTAAATGGCCATAACTCCATCAAATATCATTCAACCGGTACACGACAATGAAATGCGCAACTAGGCTTGGTATTGATCATTCCTGCCAAGTTTCATTGAAATCCAACCAGAATTTCGAGAAACCTAGTCCGCATAAAGTTTGTGTATAAGGGGCCATAACTCTGTCAAAAATCATTCAACTGGGACACAGCGATAATATGCACAACTAGGCTTGATACTGATCATCCTTGCCAAGTTTCTTTGAAATTCGGTGAGGGGTTCAGCAGCACTAGTCCGGACAAAGTTTGGGTATTAAAACCTGTAAAGGGCTTTAACTCCGCCAATTATTTTTTCAATCAGAACACGGTCAAGATATGCACAGCTAGGCTTGGTACTGATCATCCTTGTAATGTTTCTCTGAAATCCGGCCAGGGGTTCAGGAGAAATAGTCCGGACAAAGCTTGTGTAGTAAAACGTTTAAAGGGCCATAACTACACCAAAAATCATTCAACCGGAACAAGGGGATAATATGCACCAATAGGCTTGGAACTGATCATCGCTGCACAGTTTTGCTGAAATACGGCAAAATGAAGGCCATATCATAAAAGTTTGGTAAACTTTGGTAAAGATCGGATGAAAAATGAAGGTGGCTGGTGCTAGAGTGTTTGCATCAAAAATTTAACAATTAATAATTCAAGGGCCACAACTTCGGTGTTATTAGTCCAATGTGGCTGGTTTTGAAACTCGTCCGAGCTTTGATTGATATTAATAATCTGATAGTTTTTTGTGTTTTTTGTATGGTGTTTTACGTCATTTTCAACACATGTAAGGTTATATAGGATGGCCGATTTTTGTTTGTAATGGAGGCAGACCACCCAACTTTCCTGGGCAGAACCAGTACTGTACACCTCCCGCCATCTGTAAGAATCGACAATCGGATGAAAAATGAAGGTGCTCGAGTGTTGACATCAAAAAGTTAACACATTTTTGAATAATTCAAGGGTGACAACCCCGGTGTTAGTAGTCCGATCTGACTGGTTTTGAACTCGTCCTGAGCTTTTATTGATATTAATAATCTGGTGAAGCTTGGTAAACATTGGATGAAAAATGGAGGTGCTAGAGTGTTGACCGGACAAAATATAGCAATTTTTGTTAATTCAAGGGCAATAACTCCGGTGTAACTGGTCAGATCTGGCTGGTTTTCAAACTTGTCCGAGCTTTCATTGATATTATTAATCTGGTAAAGGTTGGTAAAGATCGGAAGAAAAATTGAGGCGCAAGAGTGTTGACAAAACAAAATATAGCACTTTTGTTAATTCAAGGGCAATAACTCCGGCATTACTGGTCCGATCCGGCTGGTCTTAGCTTTCATTGATATTAATAATCCGGTAAAGTTTGGTAAAGATTGGATGAAAAATGAAGGTGCTAGAGCGTTGACATCAAAAAGTTAGCAGACGGCTGCAATAAAAGGTTTTTAAGTTATGTAAACATCACTGAATGTTATAATATATACTCGAGGACTTTAAAAACACCTCATGTATATATAGATTGAATAATTCTTATATGAACCTTTTAAGGTAATCTAATGTCGCGATAGCTCTTGTATATCGCTTGTTCAAAAACCTTTTTTTTACCCACAACTTTGATGAAGCGAAAATGAAATGCAATGATTATACTCACACCCGACTTTGAAATAAGATATTAAAACTACAGTATAATGTTTGATTATTTTCTACTAGGCGTTTTTCAAGTCCTCGAGTATAAGATGTAGAGTTTGAAATATTGTTGCTGGTGTGTAGCTGTGAGATGATTATCACTCTTTGTGTGTCCCTTAACAACAGATGTTGGATATAAATCTCTGAATCACATGTGTTCTTTAATTAAAACAAAAGATTTCAAAAAAAATTGCTCATTTATGCATAATATGAACATTTCTTCTGGCACAAGGGCTTAGGCAGTGGAAGAGTTGTTTGAATGTTCCTTCTCTAAAGCTTGTGGTGTACCCCAGTCATTCTATCACAGAATGAGTGTTCCTACTTTATAGCTGCTGGTGTACTTCAGTCATTCAATCACAGAATGAGTCCCTCTCTACAGCTGGTGTGGTACCTCAGTCATTCAATCACATAATGAGTTCCTCTCTACAGCTGGTGTGGTACCTCAGTTATTCAATCACAGAATGAGTTCTTCTCTACAGCTGGTGTGGTACCTCAGTCATTCAATCACAGAATGAGTTCCTTCTCTATAGCTTGTGGTGTATCCCAGTTCAGAATAAATCAGAGAATGAGTTCCTTCTCTACAGCTGGTGTGGTACCCCAGTCATTCAATCACAGAAGGTGTTCAGTATGAGGGTGGAATGATCTTGTTGGAAAGTCCTTTCACTACTGCCGGAGGCTGTGTACCGCCAAACCAGGACATTTTCCACTCCAAAGTGTCCTTAATCAGTTTCTGTTCATCAGGAGTGAATCTTAATAACAACGACACGGCCTTGATCAACTGTATTGCCTGGGTTAGAAGTAAACATACAAATATTACAATCATTAGATTTGATCCTGGGTACTATTAATGCAACTGAATACCTGTAATAGGAAAACAAGTTAACTCAATATAAGATATCTGGAATACTCAGGGGTGTTCCTAGCATAAATAAAATAAACATATCAAGTAATATCTAGATGACATGACGCTTTGATCAGAGGAGTAGCCTTCAGAGATAGAGTGACATTTTACATGGAAGCTATTGTCAGATTCTGTTACAGGAACACAACTTAATACAGAATACATCAAATAAGCAATATGAGGCCAACCTTTAAAATATAAGTGTTTGCTGTTTCCCTACCCAGGATTTTATAAGTGGGTAGGTAGGTAGGTAGGTAGGTAGGCATGTGTAATTTTTTTTTTGTTGTTGAAGACAGTAAAAACCTTAATAATGGAAGAAAAATATACTAAAGACAGGTAAAAAAAAAATTATACTGAGGGAAAAAAGTTTAGCAAGTTTTTTAGATGAAATAATACTGTATACAAGATATACTGACATTTTGGGACTTAACGGGCTTGACCTCTACGTTCATTTATTCATTACGTCATTAAGATGTTCGACTGTTATTGATGTGTGTTAAATAAAATACTGTGTCTATGGCAGTAGTTTCTTGATTTTACAACCAAAAATGTATTATTTCCAGGTTGCAACAAAAATTTGCTAAACTTTTTTCTCTCAGTATATGTTGAAGAATTGCTATAAAAAGTTTTCGGTAGTGACTTTAATTTTTTTTTTTGGTTGGCCTGAAATATGGAATATGCAGAGCAGATTTTTGCCAAAAAATAGTAAGACAATGGCAATTTTTATCAAAACTATTAACTATTAATTCCACAAGAAGATAACTTTGACTATGAGGAAATCTGTTTCCAATGAATACCCATATTTATAATTTAAACAAAATTTACAAAGTAGGTCAATGCCAAATAAGCTAACCGTTACAGGGCACTCAGGTGTACAAACCAACTCATTTGAAATTAACAATATCAGCAGCTCATAATATTTTAGTCAGGCATTTTTTTTAAATACTTTAATGCAATATACAATATTACAAAACTAATATAGATAAAGATACCCACCTCATGTTCTCTACTCAACATGAATTTCATCACAACGTGCTTGAGATATATGAAGTTGACATCCTTTTCTAAATGCCTTGTGTCAAACTCCCTAACATTTCCTGTCCGACTATTACCATAATTTGTCACTTGCGAACTGTACGAGTCTGCATTATTATGAGCACCGACACGCTCGTTCACTGATATGGTAGCATGTCCGTGAGAATTTTTCATGCCATATGAAGTTTTGCTTCCATCCGACCCATGACCTGGGGTAAAATTCTGACCCACAAAAAAATCTTGAGTTCCATATGCATTAGGACTTGTTTCATGAGCATTGTGGTCATTTGAATATGGACTGCTTTCACGAGAATTTTGACGTTTAGTCCGTAAAGTATTATCAGAATGGTGTGAAGTTCTTGTAAAGGAATTTTTTCGCGGTAAAGGCGGAGTTAAGGCTGCCATTTTGGGATCAATAGGTTCATCATTTGGTAAAGATTGCACTTTTAATTCCCGCTGTAATGTCTTTTTCAAGTCATTTAGTCTCTGTTCTTGCTTCTTTAATGCCTGCAAATATCAGAAATGATATGAATAGGGTGTGTATATAGTAACATGTTATATGTCTAGGCAGGGAAAAGACCATAAATGCATCTTCCACACAAATGTTTACTGCTTTTTGTTTCTACTCATGACATGTGTTTTAATGCGTGTTCAAAAGTGTACTCCCGCGTATTCCTGTTATAAGTTATAAAATGGCTGACAGACATTTTACCCACCTCTTGGTCCCTATATAAACTGAACCAGTCATTTGTATAGATGATGATGGGAATAAAGTTTTAGGAAAATATAAACCAGGGATTATATTAATATATAACTTGATGGCAGGGCTTCCTTTATTTCACTTAACATTTGATTGGGACTGCATACGTGGGACTGCATACGTTAAGCGTGTGATAACGCTAGAACTGGGTAAAAACTTCAGTGGCTCCTTTGTCACTGACCATTTAAGGATTGAATTCATTAGTTCAATCTTTCTATGGGCAATAAAAAAAATTAGGCTAGTTTAAATGAGTGAAGTCACAGGACTTCTTGCTTACTTTAAACTAGCCTAATATTTACATTAAAGTTGTTCTGTTTTTCCGACTTTAATAATGTAAGTACGTTGTATTTGTGTTAAAAAGAGTGTTTTAAGGTGTAATACATACTGTTGGAACAGCAACGTTGCCAACATGGTACGCTTTTGTAATAGCAACTTACGGCAATTAGCACGAGAACATCAAGGTGACATTACATCATTCAAACAAAACAAGTTCATCAGACGAATTAACTGCAACTTATTTATTTTAGCTCCGCCCCGAAAGTAAATGTTCATTGGAAATTGAGGCGCAACAAGACGCAATAGATTATTGAAGGCATGTACATTAGAAAGGTGAATATTCCAAGGTGGTACGCCTACATGTCTCAGAATTGACTTTAAAATGCTATTCCAATAACTGTTTGGGCGGGCTGCTGTCTATTAATGCTACACTTCCTGGTTAACTTAAGTATCAACTTTTCTACCTTGTTTTTGTCTGCCAGCTGATCCTCGAGAGCATTAACAGTCTCCTGTAACCTGTCTATCTCCTCCGAGTTGGACGTGCTGTTTGTCTGGGCCAGTGTGAACTCCTGTACCTGCAGAAGTGAAATATTACAATTAAATTGGGTGTTATAGCTTATCAACAAAAAACCTTACATGCCACGAGGAATGAACATCCCAAGCCTACCCTCCATTTACATCTAAGTAATTACTGTTCCAACCTTAACATCTCATTTACTTTGGCAGCAATCTTGAATGCCTCGTCAACAAATTGTATTCTTTCAGTAGATATAATATCAATATATTTAGTGGTTCTATAGGAGTAGCAATAAAACACTTTTAGTCTTTTTATCACGTGGTGGCCATCTTGATTTTCCGAGAAGGTGGAGTTCTAGTTATGAACAACCAACTACTAGCCATTATTTGGAATGTTCCTGTGAAGTTTTTTTAAATTCTACACAGTGTTTTTAAAGGGAGTACATCAGGATTTTTCTAGAAATATCTTGAATTATAAAAATGTTCCAATTCATGAAAAAACACTTATATCCATCAAAATATGATGCTCGAACCATATTGTTAAGGTTTAAACTTAAAATACACCATATAGCTAAGATTGAATCGGGCATAAAATGCTGAAATTAACCCTGGTGCGTAACCTAGGATAGCACGTATTACTGTACAGAATGAATTTCCTTGTAACTAAGGGGTCATTTTTAGGATCATTCATTATGTTTAGGCCCTTTAAAATAGAAAATATCATTATTTGTCAATTTTAAGTCGGACCCCTAGACCCCTTTGAAAAGCCTGATGTACTCCCTTTAAGAGGAGTAGGTATAACAAAACAAAAACAAGCTACCGGATGGACCCAAAGATGCCAGACGACACGCCATCACAATATGTCTGCACATCTTCAATTGGTAGAGATAAACAACTATAGGGTGTAATATTTTTATTTCTCAATCGATTTTTAAAACTAAGGTGTTTTTATTAATCCCTTAAAATGTATGTTTTCCTGATATATCATTAATTGAGGTTATATCAAGACAGTGTCTGCAAATGCAGAAAAAACGTCTAACAAGTGCTCAAAAAATGGCAAGTTTGGAACCTACTGATTTGTCTTGTCCTCTTTACCAGAAGACAAGATTGACTTGTTTGTTTGTTTGTGTGGTGTTTTACGACATTTTCAACACATGTAAGATTATATAATTATGACGGTCGATATTTTTGTGGTGGAGGCAGACCACCCATTTTTCCTGGGTAGAACCAGTACTGTACACCTCCCGTCATCCATTACAACGCAACGTCGTTAACCATTTGGCAACGGAGATGCCGGCAAGATGAAATTAGGTTTCAAATTTCTTCTTAGTCTACTTGCAAGTTCTATACTGATAACATGCACAACACTATCTATTCTTAACCCTTAACCCGCTACATATATCTAATGGACTGTTCTTTCTTTGAATTAAGACCATTCTATTTATGTGACAAAGGGGTGTTTGGGGGAAATGACTGATCAGCAGCCAGACATTGTAAACCCTGATCTCGCAGGTCTGGGTTTACAATGGACGCAAAGGCTATTATAGTGGTGCTTAGCGGGTTAAGTGTTAAAATCAACCATTTCCTGGAATCTTCAGCTCTACAGGGTGACGACATTTTAAGTATTTTTTTCTCTTTTTCAGTTGAAAGGAGTCCCTCCCATACCTTGTTCTGCAGTTCTAGACACTGCTGTTTGAGACTGTTTTCAACATCCATCCTTGACTTGAGGTCATGTTCCAAAGCTTGTTTGTCTTCCTCAAACACTTGTCTGTCGTCCTGCGTTGACCTCTGTAGGGTTATCAGTTGTTGGGACAACTCAGCATTACGTAACATCAGGTCATCTTTCTCTGCAATATATCAGGTAGTGGTTACAATTACAGAAGATGCCAATTTCAATGCTTCATATAAGTCTAAACCAGTCTAGATGGTGCCTTACTTATTTAATAGTAGAATTATAGTAATTTACACGATAAAGTCACTAATCAGTGATAAATATGTTTGTATACCGAGTTTGCAGACGACACTCATTTAAAGTTAACTACCCTTCACCATGTTGCCTTGTTCAGACTGTATCTGATATACTGAATTCTGTATTAAGCAATTGATAATAACTAGAACTATCATTGAAGGTGATGAATACCTCCTCTTAAATTCTAAGTCAAACAAAGGGCCATAATTCTGTAATAAATTAGGTAATCAACAATGAGCAATGTAAAGGGACATAAGATCATCAGTTGTTATGTGGTAACAACCCATTCAAAACTGTTTGAGGAATGTAAATGTGTTACACGACGGGACGGGATGCGACTCGACAAAAATGTGTTATGGGACGTTACGGTCAGTCCGATTCCTATATAGACCCCGCTTCACTTTGTGATTTTGGTTCGTTTTACGTCATTTTCAACACATGCAAGGTTATATATGACGATGGAAGCTGACCACCCACTTTTCCTGGGTAGAACCAGTACTGTACACCTTCGGCCATCCGTAATAATCAACACTTCCTGACAAGACGAGCTTCCAGTGGGATTCGAACCCGCAGCGGTGAGAGGCGAAGGTTTACAACGCAACGTCAACCATTCGGCCACGGAGATGCTTTCTTCACTTTGTGAAAGCGGTACTTCACTAAGCGGGGGTATAACAACATACTTTAACCTTGCATTGCAAAATTTTAAGTAAATCTGCCTATAAGTTAAAAAGAAATTCTTTAAAGCAAGATGTCTTTATGCCTTGATGAAAAACAACACCTGTAACAAAGTATGTCCATCAAGTGTAAATGTAAATTTAATATATGCATAAAACATATTTAACTGTAAAATTGTATACCTTTATTACTTGAGAAGAGTTCAGTTTCTTTAGATTTCGATTTCTCT
The DNA here is from genome assembly GCA_037043455.1 of Cyrtodaria siliqua. Taxonomy (NCBI): domain Eukaryota; kingdom Metazoa; phylum Mollusca; class Bivalvia; order Adapedonta; family Hiatellidae; genus Cyrtodaria; species Cyrtodaria siliqua. The sequence goes on along the minus strand of JAWPHD010009307.1, from coordinate 15,874 downwards.
TTCATTGTTTCCAGTTTCTCTTTATTGAGTCTCAGTTCTTCTTCAAGTGTTTTAACTGTTGTTTTGACATCCGCTATGTTAGTCTGTTTGTTACTGATTTCCAGCTTCAAATTCTCACAAATTGTCTCCGATTCTTTGATTTGGCTCTGCATAGTTAACCATCAAAATTATATGTCTGGCATGTTAAAGGTTTTACATAGTATGTGGTACATGTAGTTCTTAGTGGGATTAGGTGCGAGTGTAAATAAACAGGGTTATAAGCGCATTTCTATGGAATTGCCATGGAGCAAGCTTTATCTGTAACAAATTAGAACGTTTCTTTGCGGACAAGAGGTCTTAATACCGGCCAAGACTAATGTATTTATTGTAGAATTTATTATACGATTTTCTTTAATAAAGGTGAAAATGCTCCCTAAAAATCAAATGATGGCTTATGTTGCCTTCTAAAATATTTATTTACCGGTATGTACAATAAATTAATATATGAAGAATTCCATAAACGAATCTAAAATTGTTGTGTCATTGAAGAAAAAAAAAGGAATAAAGGTATAAAAAATGTTGTCTTTCTATTGTGACTTTGTTATCTATTTTTAACAAATATTTTTAGTACCTGTAATGTTCGATTTGTTTCATCCAGCTCCTCTATCCGTCTCTGCGCTCCGACTTGTTTCTCCAGGGACTCTTTCTCCTGTCGCTGGTACTTGGCCTGAATGTTAATGGTATTATGTAAAACTACAACTGATCAAATGGTAATGAATGTATCATTAAGGCAGAGCCATAAACACTGAATCTGTAATATACATCTGATATCATCGGTAAAATGAAAATAGGCACTTTAATTAACAATACAAATAGAAATAAACATGATTATCCAGGAGATTCACTTGTGCAAATAAGCAAATAAACACATTTGTAAAATAAAATAACAATGGCATAGTAAACAAGACAGGAAATAGTAATTACCAAAACAGAAATTATTGTAACGCCCAAAACATGCGTTATCATGCACATGTTATACTTCATATTGTCTAACCGATGATTACCGATGATTGATCAGTTACATCCAACCGATTGTAACCGATGATCGATTGTAACCAATTGTCCATCACTAGTTATAACTGTATGACTATGTATATGAAAGCTGTACAATTTGTATGAATAAAATAGTGTTCAAATCTGTAAACATGTAACAATACATGCAGGTTTACATTCCCAATACTTCATGTAAACAGGTTCAAAAGATTAAAGCACTGATGTATGAAAATTAGGCAATACATTAGGTAGTGCCTTAAATATTTAATTTATCCATTTAAACATCAAATGAAACATTGTACAAAGTGTTTATTACACCCTGTGTCATATTTGTTTGTAGCAGGGTGCAGTGGTCTATGTAAAGAAAAGCTGCAGGTATAAATTAGTAGCCACCAATTTCACATAACCATAATTAAAATACATGTTTATTGTGTACACCATGCATGCGGGAGCTCGTGGGTTCAATCCCCACCGGTTCATACCAAACTTCATAAAAATGGGGCTAGTAGCTCCCTTGCTAAGACTGGTCAGCCTGGTGTCATTATACTGTGACTGGGTGGAGTACCGTGTCAGGTGTCTACGGCACAGTGTGGCAGCACTGCTACAAGTAAACACTGTTGTGATATGACTGGGTGGAGTACCGTGTCAGGTGTCTACGGCACAGTGTGGCAGCACTGCTACAAGTAAACACTGTTGTGACGTGACTGGGTGGAGTACCAGGTCAGGTGTCTACGGCACAGTGTGGCAGCACTGCTACAAGTAAACACTGTTGCGATATGACTGGGTGGAGTACCGTGTCAGGTGTCTACGGCACAGTGTGGCAGCACTGCTACAAGTAAACACTGTTGTGATATGACTGGGTGGAGTACCAGGTCAGGTGTCTACGGCACAGTGTGGCAGCACTGCTACAAGTAAACACTGTTGTGACGTGACTGGGTGGAGTACCAGGTCAGGTGTCTACGGCACAGTGTGGCAGCACTGCTACAAGTAAACACTGTTGTGATATGACTGGGTGGAGTACCGTGTCAGGTGTCTATGGCACAGTGTGGCAGCACAATAAAGCTGAGCATAGAGCTCATTGCTACAAGTTAACACTGTTGTGATATGACTGGGTGGAGTACCGTGTCAGGTGTCTACGGCACAGTGTGGCAGCACTGCTACAAGTAAACACTGTTGTGATATGACTGGGTGGAGTACCAGGTCAGGTGTCTACGGCACAGTGTGGCAGCACTGCTACAAGTAAACACTGTTGCGATATGACTGGGTGGAGTACCGTGTCAGGTGTCTACGGCACAGTGTGGCAGCACTGCTACAAGTAAACACTGTTGTGATATGACTGGGTGGAGTACCATGTCAGGTAGGGCTGCGTATCGGTCAGAATGATCGATACGATATTTGTATCGATACAAAATGATCGATATTCGATATATCATATGATATTTTTTCAGCAGTAATAAAAGACTAAAATGTAAATGTTTTGTCATTTATTCATTCAAAAAGTAAACACAGAAGCTTTATCTGAATTCTTTTTCAAGAATATCATTGCATCCAATTAACCATCAGTGCACACCTGTGGTTATTTATTATTGGGAAAAAAATCTGAATTTTCCGACAACTTTTCAACATACCGCTTGAAAAAGCAATCAATCGCCAGAAAAAGTACAAACAATGAGACGCCGGGTGCATCTTTTATATGCAGAGTTGACACGACTGATAAATACAATGAATAAATTTCGAAACAAATACATATTTCAAACTTTTAATGCATTTAATCACAAGTTTTGTTCGTTTTTGCTGTCCGAAAGTCAACAGTTTTCCTACCGACATAAATACTAAATACCCATAATCCTTAGCCATGTATGTATCTTTTAACAAGGCGGCACTAATAACGGGTTTATGACCCGGAAATCTTTACCATTTTTCTGATTATTTCTGACTAAAGAACCCATCGATGTAATAATAAACATCAGAATAATAAAATTTGTTCCAAAGAAAGACTAATTAAAAAGAAAATTATAATTTCCAGTATAATTACTAATTGAATATTATGTTCAGTCGCCGCGAAGACGGTAATAGGAACCGCCATATAACTGTTGTGACCCAGATACATAATCCGGGCATTCAAATATTCCCACATCCGCTTTTCCAAAACAAAACAAAAAGTCTTCTGCTTCGATTTTTTCTAAAGTTATTGAATAATTATGCATTAAAATGACTGCAATTAGAACAAGTTGCACCTCTTACCTGTGCAGTTTTTACTCGGCGAACTCCGAGTTTGTCTTCGCGGAGTATCGTGGCGTACTTCCGTGGCGTAAGTACGCTGAGCCACGGAAGTACGCCGAGAAGCTTTTCCGACTCCGCGTAATTACGCGATTTGTAAATTCCTCACTCGGCGTGAAAGAGTAAAGTGTGGGCTTCCGTGATCTGTACTGTATGCAATGGGAGAGAGTTCACTTTTGATCGATATTTTGACCGATACGGACACGTTCGATACGATATATCGATCAGTACGCAGCCCTAATGCAGGTGTCTACGGCACATTGTTGCAGCACTGCTACAAGTAAACACTGTTGTGACATGACTGGGTGGAGTACCGTGTCAGGTGTCTACGGCACAGTGTGGCAGCACAATAAAGCTGAGCTACAAGTAAACACGGTCGTGATATGACTGAAAGATTGTTAAACCAACGTTAAACCGCATACATCCATATTACTGTCCGCAAGTACGTTGCAGAATTACGTTAAAACAAGAGGCCCAAGAGGGCCAGTGGACGCTCTACTGGCTAACATGGCTCTTATAACATCAATGAAGCGAGTGACTGCCATTTATGTTTTTTTGAAAGTTTTGGGCAAAAAACAGCTTTTGAACTTAAGGGCCATAAATAAAGAATCTGTTAAAGTTTGGTAAAGATCAGATGAAAAATGAAGGCCCTACCGTATTAACGAGGCAAAATATAGCATTTTTAACTAAATCAAGAGCCATAACTCCTCTGTTACTGGTCCGACTGGTCCAACATAGAGCTAAAAAAAAAATCTTTCATTGATATTAACAATCTGATAAAGTTTGGTAAAGATCGGATGAACAATGAAGCCCCTATCGTCTTAATGAGGCAAAATATAGCATTTTTAACTAAATCAAGGGCCATAACTCCGCTGTTTTTTGTTCGAAATGGCTGGTTTTCAAACTTGTTTGAGCTTTTAATGACATTAACAAGCTGATAAAGTTTGGTAAAGATCGGATGCAGAATGAAGCCCCTATCATCTTAACGAGGCAAAATATAGCATTTTTAACTAAATCAAGGGCCACAACTCCGCTATTACTTGTCCGATATGGCTGGTTTTCGAACTTGTTCGAGCTTTCAACGACATTAACAATCTGATAAAGATCGGATGAACAATGAAGCCCCTATTGTCTTAACGAGGCAAAATATATCATTTTTAACTAAATCAAGGGGCATAACTCCGTTGTTACTAGTCCGATATGGCTGGTTTTCGAACTTGTCCGAGCTTTCATTGTTATTAACAATGTGGTAAAGTTTGGTAAAGATAGGTTGAACAAGAGAAGAGGCCCAAGAGGGCCTGTGGACGCTCTACTGGCTAACATGGCTCTTATAACATCAATGAAGCAAGAGACTGCCATTTATGTTTTTTGGAAAGTTTTGGGCAAAATACAGCTTATCAACTATATCAAGGGCCATAACTAAAGAATCTGGTAAAGTTTGGTAAAGATCAGATGAAAAATGAAGGCCCTACCGTATTAATGAGACAAAATATAGCATTTTTAACTAAATCAAGAGCCATAACTCCCCTGTTACTTGTCCGACTGGTCCAACATAGAGCTAAAAAAACAAGTAAAAAAAACATTATTTTGAAGAAAAAAATATTAAAAAATGTAAAAAAAAAAAAATGTAAAAAAAAATCAAAAACAAAAATTCAAATAATAATATAAAAAGAAGAAAGTCATAAAATCTGATAAAGTTTGGCAAAGATCAGAAGCAAAATAAAGGCCCTATCGTAAGACGAGGCAAATTATAGCATTTTTAACAAAACCAAGGGCCATAACTCTGCTGTTACTGGTCCGATCTGTCTGGTTTTCGAACTCGACCGAGCTTTTATTGACATTAACAATCTGATCAAGTTTGGTAAAGATCAGATAAAAAATAGTCTCAACGAAGCAAAATATAGCATTTTGAACTAAATCAAGGGCCATACTCCGCTGTTACTGGTCCGATATGAATGGTTTTCGAACTTGTCCGAGCTTTCATTGATATTAACAATCTGATATAGATTGGTAAAGATCGGATGAACAATGAAGCCCATATCGTCTTAACTAGGCAAAATATAGCATTTTTAACTAAATCAAGGGCAATAACTCCACTGTTAATAGTCCGATCTAGCTGGTTTTCAAACTTGTCCGAGCTTTCATTGATATAAACAATCTTTGCAAGTTTGGTAAAGATCAATAATAAATGAAGGTGCTAGAGTGTTCACAAGGCTTAATATGAGATTTTTCAGCAAAACAAGGGCCACAACTCCTGTGAAATTATTTCAATCTTGCCGATTTTCGAACTTGTTTGAGCTTTCATTGATATAAAGACACTGGCAAAGTTAAGTAAAGATCCGATTAATATTGAAGGCCCTAGAGTGTTCACAAGGCAGAAAATAGCATTTTTCAGAAAAAACAAGGCCATAACTCCGGTGTTACTGATCCGATTTAGCTGGTTTTTAAACTTGTTCGAGCTTTCATTGATATTAACAATCTGTGAAAGTTTGGTAAAGATTAAATAATAAATGAAGGTGCTAGATTGTTCGCAAGGCAGAAAATGGCATTTTTCAGAAAAAACAAGGGCCAGAACTCTGGTGTAACTGAACCAATTCAGCTGATTTTCGAACTTGTCCAAGCTATAGTTGGTATTAACAATCTGTGCAAGTTTAGTAACAATCAAATAATAAATGAAGGTGCTAGAACGTTCACAAGGCAGAAAATAGCAATTTTGAGAAAAAAACAAGGGCCATAACTCCGGTGTTACTGATCCGATTTGGCTGGTTTTCGAACTTGTCCAAGCTTTCATTGATATTAACAATATGTGCAATTTTGGTAAAGATCAAATAATAAATGAAGGTGCTAGAGTGTTCACAAGGCTTAATATGGCATTTTTCAGCAAAACAAGGGCCATAACTCCGGTGAAATTATTCCGATCTGGCTGGTTTTCGTACTTGTCCGAGCTTTCATTGATATAAAGACACTGGCAAAGTTTCGAAAAGATTTGATTAATTATGAAGGCCCTAGAGTGTTCACAAGGCAAAAGTTAACGGACGACGGACGACGGACGACGGACAACACACCATCCCATAAGCTCTACTGGCCGGCCAGTCGAGCTAAAAATGAAGGCCCTATCATCTTAACGAGGCAAAATTTAGCAATATAGCATTTTTATCTAAATCAAGGGCCATAACTCCGCTGTTACTTGGCCGATCTGGCTGGTTTTCGAACTCATCTGAGCTTTCATTGATATTAACAACCTGTTAAAGTTTGGTAAAGATTGGATGAAAAATGAAGGCCCTATCGTCTTAACGAGACAAAAGTTAACAACGGACGGACGACGGACGGACGACGGAAAACTTGGCATCCCATAAGCTCTGCAAGAAGTGCAGTCAGATTAGTCTTATCATCCTTTAACAGTAATGAACAAGTCATACAGAAACATGAAAGGAGTTGATTCTTCTCGATAATATTGCAGTATGAGTAAAAAGACATGTTGCAGTTCTTGTTAAAAAGATGTTGCAATTTTGTTTATAATAATTAAAATTCAGTTCACTTACAATTTGCTCTTCCAGTGCTGCCTTTTCATATGCCTTTACAGTCTCCACAGACAAGAGTTGTGATTCAAGGGAGACAACTTTGGAGCGTAACTGGGTGTCAAGGTCAACCTTCTCTAACTTTAGCTTGGATATTTCCATCTCTAACTCCAGTTTCTGGATAGCAAATAAATATAATTAAATCTGATTTACTAGTATTTAAAAATGCATGTTACCAACAAGAAATATGTACTGATTATTAGAAAATACATTTTATGTTATTAAAATTCGAGAGGTGAAAGTTCCTATTTTGTTTTGTGGTATGTTTTTAATCTGACATTGGAGGGCATGCCAAAGGATATTCTGCAAAAAAACACACAAAGTTTTGCTGATTATATGCCTACAGGTACACATGTGCTGAGTATATGCCTACAGGTACGCATATGCTGATTATATGCCGTCAGTTACACATATGCAGATTATATGCCTACAGGTATACATATGTTGATTATATGCCTACAAGTACACATATGCTGATTATATGCCTACAAGTACACATATGCTGATTATATGCCTACAGGTACACACATGCTGATTATATGCGTACAGGTACACATATGCTGATTATATGCGTACAGGTACACATATGCTGATTATATGCATACAGGTACATATAGGTCGATTATAATATGTCTACATATACATATATGCGGATTATATGCGTACAGGTACACATATGCTGATTATATGCCTACAGGTACACATATGTTGATTATTCCCTACAGGTACACCTATGTTTATATGCCTACAGGTAAACATATGCTAAGTGTATGCCTACAGGTACACATATGTTGATTATATGCCTACAGCTACACCTATGTTTATAAGCCTACAGGTACACATATGCCGATTATATGACTACAGTTACACCTATGCTGATTATATGACTACAGGTATACCGATGTTTATATGCCTACACATATGCTGAGTGTATGACTGTAATTGCTCTTCAAGATGGTTATTTACTGCAAATTTTAATTTCATGAACACCAACCTCTTTTTTGATATGTGCCTCTTTGCTATTTGCCGACTCAGAGTTTTCCAGCGCCTTTTTCTCGGAAAGTTTTAGATTTTCTTTCAGGGTTTCAATCTGTTCATAACAGCAAAGATAAAAATATATATTTATATTCACATAAAACTAAATTTATAGTATGACAAGAAACATGGAAAATCCACAGAATCCTGGTTTTCCATGAACTACCTACAAGTTTCATTTCAATATTTCATTGCAAATAGCCTACCTATACTTACAGTTTTGCTTCAATATCTCACTCCTAAATAAAGTTATTGCCTGGAAACCATTTTCCTATTTTTATTTACATCGACCTTTACCTTAAATTACACAAATGCAATCCCAAGCTTCCTTTCCATATGAGCTACCTACACGCCATGTTTTGTTTCAGTATTTCATTCCTAACTAAAGTTATTGCCCGGAAACCATTTTTCTATTTCAAGTAACAGTGTCACTGACCCCTGTGACCTCCAATACAATCCCTAGCTTCCTTTCCATATAAGCTACCTACACAGCAATTTCATTCTAAGATCTAATTCCTTACTAAAGTTACCGAGCGTTACTTATGTTATAATATTTATTTATTGTTTAATCCTTGAGTAATACTAGTAAAGATAAAAGATGGCAACCAATCAGCAAAATGCCAGATTATTTTGTATTATATTGACTCCTACAGATTGTCAATGTTTGCTGACTGAAGTAAAGGAAATTAAAATAACAAAAGTAGCCATACAATTCTGATGTACAATAAACTGACCTCTTTCTGCATATCCGTTCTGACTGTTTCAGTGTATGTCATTGCCTGGGTTAGTTCTTCATTGTCCTCTGCTATCTTACCATTGAGGTGAGAAATCTAGAAACAACACCCACCATTAATAATATTCACCACACATACAAATTTGCACTTATAGCCGACACTGAGAATGTTAACCCTTAACCCGCTACAAATTCATAATGGACTGTTCTTTCTTCCACTTAAGACCATTCCATTTATTTGACAAAGGGGTGTTTTGGGGGAAATGACTGATCAGCAGCCCAACATTGTACTTGCAGGCTGATCTGGGTTTACAATGGACGCAAAGGCTGTAATAGTCACGCTTAACGGGTTAAGGATTAATGAACAATGATTTTTTTGTCATAAGGTATATACACAATAACACAAACTACACAAGCATTGGTATCTTACACTTAGAATGCTCATAAAACATTCAACATTAAACCTGTGAGATTTTAAAAAGAAACTGTCGGAATTTAAAGTAACAATAGTATATGTAATTTCAATTGAAGTGTTATGGGGCCTAATGAAAAATCAAAAGCCCTTCTAGCTATAAAAGACAGCTTAAAAGTGGAGTGATGAACAGTTGTTTGAATAAGTTCAACGTACACAGGTTATTGTTTTGTATACACCTGGATTACGTGTTTGGTTATGGTTCCAATTGATGATCTCCACATAGTTTGACCTTGACCTTCACTATTGATACTAACCTTTTTTGTCATGTATCAAATGATTAAAAGTCAAGACCGGACATGGAAATAAATACTTTTGTCCTCTGACACCTCGTGTGACATTGATTATAGTGATGTGGACGTTAATAGCAACACATCTTCATGTTGACCTTTATGGTGTATAATCATCAAAATAGATTAGAAAGTTACAAAGCACACACAAAAATATGTTTGACCTATTGTTTCATCACGTTTTATTTCATTTTATTACAACATTTAAAATCATAAAACATTTGAAGGATCTGGATGAATCGAAACATGTTCTTATTGAAAACCTCTTCTGTTGACCCTTCAACGTGACCGTGATGATCAAGCCTTTGGAGTTTGATACCAACCTTCTGTATGCCAGTGCTCACACTGGCCATTTTCAATAAATAGCCACATTTTTTTTAGTTAAAAAAAAAAAGTCAACTTTGACACTTCGTCGTTATGAGGGGGACCTCTCTCTCTCCTGTTTATTTTTTTAGAACAATCTATACCCCCACCAGGCAACCTATTTTCTAAATGAATTAACAAATAGACCACTAACTGACTACAGCTATTTATTTATTTCATTTCAATAAAAAATGCTTTTATCTGTTTCCCTGGGCCAGTTATATTTTCACTAACTTTTACGGAATTTATGTGCTGCAGTTGCCTTATGTGTGAGACTGAGTTGCAAAGGTACTATGTAATAAAAGCATGAGACAGCTAACACAAACAACTAATTGACATAATTTTTCGGTCGCCATTTTGAATGTCTTTGTTGGTCATGTGACTAAATGTGACTCAAAGATGAGCTTCTTTTGTGAATAAAAAACATATTTTAAAAATAATTCTAACCGTAAAGTTGACTTTTAAATTTAATTAACAGAAAACAAAAACAACTTCAACATTATATATAAAGACAAACATCAGTAGATCAGATAAACAGTGAAATTATGATGCAACAGAACCACCGATTGGTTAATCATAGTAAGAGATAAATACCGAAGTACATGATTGGTTGCATTTATAATTAGGTCTTTCAAGCATGGCTACATGTCAAAAAGCTGTGGAAGGTGTGAAATGCCAATTATCGAAATAACAGCACTAATTGTCAAACATGTGACAATTTCACAGGAGGCTTGAGGGAAATTACAGGATATTTATTAGGTCATTTGATAGCCTGTGGCCTGATATATAGCAAATTTTCCAAAGGGTAATTATCAGCAAGACAATTTTTTTTTTTTTGGAAAATAAAATAATCGCCACTTTTTATCGACAATTCTTTGGATTAATCAGTGAAGTAAGAAGAGAGTGAATGGTGACCCGTAATGGAGATATAGCGCAGCTGACTGAAATCTCGTATGGCTTCGAGAAGTGGAAGGAACCTCGTTTTAGCCGTAAACTTTTCTGAATATCCGCCATTTTGTTTCCATCGGTGAAGTGCTCTGCTTTGTGAAATTGTAAAATATTTGACTGTTTTGCATTATTAGGTCATCTTACTTCACAGAACTTGTTTGTTGTTATATTACTAATAGTTGATATTGACATTTTGGGTATTTTTACGTTACTTTACAGTGAATTGATTGATATAAAATAAAATGCACAAACTGTTGGTCCGCCGTGTTCGTTAAAGTATTGTTTATCAGAGATGTCGAGATGGCGCAAATCCGCTATACATTTGTTTGTTTTAGTTAATTCCTCAAAAATAAACAGCTCGCCGTCGAAAACTGTGATTGTAAAATGTAGTGGTCCACTTTTTTTATGCAAAACTCCTTTATTTTATCTAATAATTTGTGTTAAAGACTGCATAGATATCGACCAGCATGGCCGATTCTAGCCAATGCCGATTTAATGTACCCTTTTGTACTTCTCTATTAAATTGTTTGTTTTATTTAATTCCTAGAAAATAGACAGCTCGCTGTCGAGAAATATGATTGAAGAATGTAGTGGTACACTTTTTGTTATGCAAAAAACTTAATTTTGTCTAATAATGTGTCTTAACAACTGCATAGATATCTCACAAAACGACCATACATGCCGATTCCATCCAATGCCATCTTGTTTGACTTCGCTATACATTTTTTTTTTTAGTTAATTCCTAGGAAATAGACAGCTCGTTGTCAAGAAATATGATTGACGGATGTAGTGGTATACTTTTTGATATGTAAAAACCTTAATTTTGTCTTAAAGACGACATAGAGTGTCGACCAAAACGGCCATACATGGCCGATTCTAGCCAACGACGATGCTGAATGAATCCGCTTTAGGTTTTTTAATTTTAGTTAATTCCTCCAATAAAAACACCTCGCTGTCTAGAAATATGATTAAAGAATGTAGTGGTACACTTTTTGTTTATGTTAACGCTTTAATTATGTTTTAAAAACTCTTATTCAACCCATCTGTGTTGGTGCTCTTTTGGTTAATTAAATGTCCCTTCCAGCAGTTGAACAACGAACAACAACTTTTAATGTCTGTATCAATTGAGCGCGTTCCAATGCATTTAACCATAAATTATGCGTCCTGGAGATAGTATTTGTTTTACTATAAGTTCTCAAACCCATATGACCTACATAGATATATAATCACGCAAAAAACAGTTAAATGAAGCGGCGCTAACGCAGGGTTTTATGGCAGTTGTTTATTGCGATCAAAAGATATAAAGGGTTTCTCCAATCATAATTATACGGTGCCCCGTGGCTAATTGGCCGTCCTAAGCAGGATGTTTGTTTAGATCAAAGAGGCCATAAATCACTGGCAAACACTGGCCACCCGTGGTGTGTTGACATCGAATATATACCATGATTGTTTAATATTATTTTTCAATTTTATTTATATTATAAGCATCTATGAAACTAAACACATAAGAAATAGATTATGTTCATTCGGATTTGTCAAAAAACACACGCATAAGTGTGTTAACGTTTCATTTTTATTTAACAAATTATCATAGTAACAAATTGATTTGTTATGCCGTTTTAATATGACAATATTAGGAAAATATAACTAGTGCTAAACTGATGTATCTGCACTGCTAAAACCCACTTACGTGTTTAATTACAAGTTTTTCATGTGATATTATTTTTTTATACAAAATTATCTCATTCGGTGTTGCGAGTTACTGTGTCATGTTACAAGATATTTTAAAGTTCCACTTAGACGGATGTTAGTATTTTAAAAATGTGTTATTATGTAATATATAAAAAACACAATTCAATCAAAAAAAATGAGTGTGAATTGAGAACATTAATAATTGAAAACGTAAAAAAAAAAAAGAAGTTAGATAAACCACAGACCAGTTGCACTTAGTTAATTCCTCCCTCCCCCCCCCCAAATATCGAAATTCGAAATTGTGTGCATGTATAATGTATTTTATATATATTCCCTTTTATTAATGCCATCTTTTAAATATGTTTCGAAATACATACAAAAAGAAATCACTCGTAACTCTAGTACGCTTAACTTAATGGTAACGCCCCTTTTTACAAACACTCAAAATAAAAATCGTCATCTACCGCTAACCAGCATTTGCCAATAAATAAACCTTGATTTTAATAAACCTTGAAAGAATATGTGTATGTATAGAAGCGTCAAAATAGCAACGAAGGTGTAACAAGTTTATCTTTATTACAACTAGATTAACGCTAATCTGATTACCGGTACAATGAACCCATTCCGCTATATTCATAACAATTGACTGATAGCGTTAACCGCGCACCTGTCGCAGTTATAAGCATTTTCAAAGAGCGCCCAGCGATCACGATGAAATTTCTGATCATGTACAGAGACGCTTATCTTTCTCGTTTTAGCCATACGAGATCGTGCGAGATTCGATTATGTCCCCATTCACTCTCTTCTTACTTCACTGGATTAATCGACATTTAGATAAAATAATCGAAAATGTTGGTAATGTCTGCTGACAGCGTGAGCACTGATATATTGTAGTTAAAAAGTTGAGGGCAGACGTCATTCATTTTTCAGCAGTACTTTATTATTATAGGGTGCCAAACAAGTGTTTGAAGAGTGTAGTTACAGGTAAAAAGAAAGCAAGAGGTAACTGAAAACCTTTAACAGAATCGATATAGTGAAAGAAATAGGTCAAGGTCGGTCAGTTGGAATGTATAGTTATTATCTTAATGGAACGTACGGACGAAGGTAACACTATATGCCCCTCCTCTGCCCTGCACAATCAATAATTATAATAAAAAAATTGTTTAATTGTTAAAAAGAGCATTAGACAGCTATCTGACTGTTGCATTCAGAGATTGTTTTAAGATAAAGATGTATATATACATTGATACCTGACTCTCTAGATGGGAGATCTTCTCACTCCACGAGGACTTGATCTGTGACAACTGCTCACGTGTTTCTGTCAGCTTTCTTTCAAGGCCATCTCTCTACAATTTAAGTTATGGTATTAAAATAACACAATTTAGGTCAAATTATCTGAAAACCAAAAGTAGCTTTTGAACTATAGAGTTTTTCGAGAAAAACAAGAAAAATAGATGTCTCCCCCCACTGCACAACCTAGTTAAAACTAGGTCATAACTATGTCAAAAATCATCAGACCGGAACACAAACGCGATATCACAACTAGACATTATACTGATGCTTCCTGTAAATTTTTGGCGAAATCCAACAAGCAGATTAGAAGTAGTAGCGGCGACAACAAATTCAAAGTGAAAACGTCAAAGGGCCATTACTCCGTCAAAAATCAAAGAACCGGAAAACAAACATGACAAGCACAACTAGACATTTTACCGATTCTTCTTGTAAATTTAAAGTGAAAACATCAAAGGACCATAACTCCGTCAAAAATCATTGAACTGGAACACAAACGCGAGATGCACAACTAGACATCACACCGATGCTTCTTGTAAATGTATATAAGAATACGGGGAATTGAAAAAACTATTACCGAGAATTCACAATAACCGAGTTTGCTATAGGTGAATTTTACTGTACATTCAACTACTTATAAACAATAACTTTTAAAAAATCAGTTTGAAAAATAATGGATATTTTAATTTCAATATTAAGTGTCCTATTTTGAATGAATTTCTTGAACCTGACAACATTATATAATTTATGCTCTTGTAACAGACACGTTTACAAGACTTTGTGATACCATATGACAAATTACCTCTTTCTCGAGTGCGACAAGTCTCTCGTCTCCAGATAGTTCATGATCTTGTCCTCGCTGTTCCAACAACTTGACCCGCTCCTGCAGCTGTTCTATCTGATCATCCTTCTCCTGCTGTTGCTGGATGGTCTGGATATAAAGACATTAAGAGATTAAGTCAAAGTGAGATAAACATTTATACATAACTTCCATGTAGGAGTGTTATAAGCCATGATATATTTACCATATTACACCAGTGAAATAGATATGCAAATGACAGCCAAATCATTGTTCGGTCATTCTCCTTCAGCTCGGTTTGCATCACAATCTACAAGGAAGCTACAATAAACCCTGTGGACGCGCTACTGGCTTAAGATAACGATTCTGTATAAGGGGTGATAACTCTGTCAAAAATCATTCAACTGGAACATAGCGAATATTTGTGCAACTAGGCTTGGTACTGATTATCCCTGCCAAGTTTCGCTGAAATCCAGCCAGAGGATCTGGAGAACTAGTCTCTACAAAGTTAGTATATACAAACCTTTAAAAACGGCCGTAACTCTGCCAAAATTCATCCAACTGGAACACGGTGATGATATTCGCAACTAGGCTTGGTATTCATCATACCCACCAAGATTCGCTGAAATCCAGCCAGGGGATCAGGAGAACCAGTCGA
Organism: Cyrtodaria siliqua; assembly: GCA_037043455.1. NCBI lineage: Eukaryota > Metazoa > Mollusca > Bivalvia > Adapedonta > Hiatellidae > Cyrtodaria > Cyrtodaria siliqua. Next base: position 704 of record JAWPHD010009307.1, on the reverse strand, counting down.
GACAAAGTTTGTGTATTAAAATCTTTAAAGGGCTATATAACTGTGCCAAAAATCTTTACCGGAACATGGCAACGGTACTGATCATCCCTGCAAAGTTTCACTGAAATCAGGTCAAATGAAGGTCCTATCGTCTTAATGAGACAAAATACGGCATTTTTTCTGGTAAAGCTTGAAAAGATCGGATGAAAAATGAAGGTCCTATCGTGTTAACAAGGCCAAATTATAGCAGATTTCAGAAAATCAAGGACCATAACTCTGGTGTTAATGGTCCAATCTGGCTGGTTTTCGAACTCGTTTGAGCTTCATTGATATCAACAATCTGGTAGAGTTTGGTAAGGATTGGATTAAAAATGAAGGCCCTATCGTGTTAACAAGGCAAAATATAGCAATTCTAACCAAATCAAGGGCCAGAACTCAGGTGTTACTGTTCCAAACTGGCTGGTTTTCGAAGTTGTCTGAGCTTTCATTGACATCAACTATCCGGTAAAGTTTGAAAAATATAGGATGAAAAATGAAGGCCCTATCGTGTTAACGAGGCAAAAGTTAACGGATGACGGACTGGACGGACAACTCGCCATCCCATAAGCAGCCAGTAGAGCTAAAAATGATATAATGCTTGATACAGCCTTGCATCATACAATTTTATCCGCCTCGTTTAATAAATTTTAACAATGAAACACAAATGTATTCAGAAGCATTTTTTT
>JAWPHD010009306.1:0-105182 GCA_037043455.1 Cyrtodaria siliqua | reverse complement strand
GCTATTGCCTTTGTATTTATATACACGAGCATCTTTGTGTTTTACTTATATTGCCTATTAATGCTGCCTTGTTGGTTAGAGAATAGTTTTTTATTTACACTGTCCCGTTTTATTGGGATGAAAGTAGGGTAAGTGTGAGGTTTGGTGCACCCTAGAACCTGATTTAAACCCTCAGCGGCCTTTTTTGGCACTGACCGTTCCAATGCGGTAGCCCTATTGTCAACCAGTTTTGTGTTTGTGACGTCATATGCCTTTTCCCATATTAACATTGCCATTCATGCTTGTCGTTTTGCGTCTTTTTTTGGTTTACTGTGTTCTGTGAAACCTGCATTTCCTGTTCGACCTTTATACTTATTTGTGTTAAACAGTGTATCAAAAGGGAGGTTATGACCCTATCATTTTGCAATGCACATCATGAGTAGTGATTGACTCATTGACTCATTTACATTTCACCAGTATGCCGTTACGTTGTCATTAAGCATACCCCAGCCAACCCCGTTTTCGCTTCTTTGAGAAGGTGTTGGATGGGTATGAAAGTTAATACTCGGACACGTAATGTTCCATCTTGGTTGTGCGATGACAGGACAGATTGTGGACCCTATAATGACGTTTACCTAAATCCTAAAAAAAGGGCGTTAATTTTAGATGTTTGTCTTTAATATTATCTTGCCGTGCCCTTAATATGTTTTCTCTTGTTGCTCTGGCTTCTGCCAAGTAATTGAGTCCTTGTGACTTTCTATGGTTTTATTTTATTCATGTATACGTGGTCATCATTGTGTTATACTTATATTGCCTATTATTGTTGCTTTGTGTGTTAGAGAATAAAGCGTTTCGCGGAATTATTTAATTACACTGTACCGTTTTATTGGGATGAAAATAGGATACTAGTTACGTTTGGTGCAACGTAAAACATTGTTTAAACACCAAGCAGCCATTTCGCTGTTGGCCGTTCCACGACTATCAGAGTACTCCCATTCAGAATCGTAGACTCCACTTTATTCCATAATAGTTTCATACAATAGTTTTACAGATATTTCAACAAAATATGGTTTTTAAAAAAGCGTTTTCTTAGATAGGGCTAGAACCCTCCACTTCAGATCAGTAGAAAAGCACAGATGACGTCCATACCAACTGCGGCAAACTTAGTTAGTTGCACCGCAAATTCTATTAAACTGAGTATAACTATTGTAACGATTTCCAGTTTTGATTGGTTCCAGAGTTGCGGCATGTGAGCGATCTCATAACCAATAAATACTGACAAGGGAGATCCTTTGGAAGCAACACACACTACCAAGATAATAAAGTAGCAGACTCGGTTTTTCTGAGTCTGTGTATGAGAGGGAATGTAAGACACAACACCTCTCACACCACCTAACAACGGCTTAAGCGGTATTCTACTTCAAAACCACTGTATTCGGCTCGTTGATCCCAAAGGACCAGTAAAAGTAACACTACTGATTCGTATCACGGACATTCGTTTTACATTTTACAGCCGCCACACTGCACTAAATGAACGCTTGTTTGAATGTTTATAATTACTGACAAGGGTCTGGGTTTGTAGTAACAACATACATGTATTTCCATTAATTATAAAAAAAATATTAGCACCCGCATTACATTATGATAAATAGATAACAGATAAAAAAAATAAATATTATCTATTATATTACCTCGACTTCTTTTTTCAGTATATATAACAATAATACGGATACATGCAATTGATTTTATCCACGACGCAAACTGCGCAGTAGGACCCGGGTGTCAGTCAATATGGCAAAAAAAAGGCCAATATGAAGAAACTCGCCAATACGAGATTTAAAAGACGTCACTAACGTTAATTGACGTCTAGATTACCGGCCTATTAATGAAATTATCGGTGCTATTAATCGTTCATAATCTAAAGTATCCTATTTGTAAAACAACCCACTGAAATTGTCATAAATTGTTTACATATTGTCCGAGCTATTGGTCCACTGACTGTCATATTGGCCCGTGGTCTTCTGCCTTGGGCCAATATGACAGTGCTTGGAACAATAACTGTGCCAATATGAAATCATCGAATTAATAAAGTCATATTCTAAACCCATTGATCAAAATAAGCTACACGTGATATTTTCCATCACTACTTTTTAACATTATACTATTGATTTAGACAACGCAGTTAATTTAAAGTCAATGTATAGTAAACCTGTTCAGCTATAGAAGAGCATTACGTCGGTATTAAAGGTAATACCAAAGAGCACGTAATGTACAGTCGTGGTGATATAGAGATTATTTAACTGCTGGGATTGATTATATGGAAATCCTTCACGAGACGGTAGACGTATGGTTCTTTTCACGAAAACACGTTTACCATCAAGTGAAGGATTTCGCTATAATCGAACACAGCAGTTAAATAATCTATTTATTACATTTTAAATCAGTTTATGCATGATTTTAACCGAAATTATTCGCGTTATTGAACGTTATCGGCGGATTACGGCGACGTCAGCACCACTGTATTGACGTCATAACTCAGCGTCACAGTTAGTTATTTTTGTGTTCGGAGTTAGTTAATAGTATTTAGCGATAATGAATGTTCTTTCACTGAGAAATCCCAGTCTTTCACCAATGAAAATGTAAAAAAGTATGCGACACCACTTACGGTTTCTATTTAAGCGGAAATGCTTCGAAAAACAGCATTGATATATCATGCATAAAACTTATGTTGAGTCTTGGACCCTATTATTAATGACGCCTCTTTGTTACGTATTAAAGTAGTAACTGTACTACTTACTGATTGCTTTTCACAGAACGGCATTACATTTAAACTTACATGAGTCTTTTAATGAAAACACTTAAAATAACTATTTCTCCTCTTAAGTTACACCCTGCGGCATGTATACAAATTCTCTCCTCTTCGGTTACACCCTGCGGCATGTATACAAATTCCACATACTAACTCTACATTTATTAAATCTAAGACATTTGTACGTCTTGCACCTTTAAAGCTTCATTCGGCAACCTCATTATATGCTCCTTCCAATAATATCACGTAACTTCTCCATTCCGACGTCGTTATATTCAACCTAGACGCAGAGTGTTTCCTTATAAGTAAGTGCATTGCTAGGTGCATTTATCTTGCAATACTACCAATACTGAAATCGACTGTTAATGGTAGAATATTTAATATATGTCTATCTTCAAATGTTGATTGACGTGCTTTTCACGTTATTTGTGTTTTGACTTGAAATGCACCGAGTTGTGCTATACAATATGTTGGATAAACAAGTCTTCCTTAAATGTTCGATTCCGTGAGCATAAATATAATGCAAGCTACCCTAAAATGTTAAAGAATTACTTGTACCAACACTTTCGTCAGTCATGTCATAGTTTTAGTAACGCTACTGTTCAACCTGTTGATTATATAATTTATGATAATGATGCAACCAAAAGTTTTAAAATAAAAGCTAGACATATAGCAGAACTAAAGTGGATAAAATACTTGCAGACACCATTTGCAACGGGCCTTAATGATACTATTTATCAACAAGGAAATACTTCAAAAGAGCCTTACACTGACATTTTAGCTATATTTTCCATTCGAAAGCGTAAATCTAGGTTTCAGGGTTGTATAAGTAATGGTAACATCAAACGGAAATCGCGTATTACAATGTCAGTCGCTTATTTGCATACACGTTTTAAACAGTATGGAAATAACTCGATGCTTTCATGTCTCACATTTCTATCCATTTCTTCACTTAAGGTGATTGACGAGGAAGCAGACAAACTTTTCATTCGGACAGATCCTTTGTATAACACTGCTTCCATAATTCAAAGCTATACGCGTCATGTTTTCCAACCCCATTTTGACAAAGAGTCTGATCACGTCTGATATTTTCTAAAACATCTTTATATTAATAAGGGCATTGCTTGTATTGATATACCAAGTATTCTTCGAGATAATCGTGTTGTTGATTATATTCCTAAATATTTGCAAAAATTCCGAAAATCCTATAATTTGTTAATAATAAGTACAAAAATCCAATTAGACATATGATTTTCAACTACAACAATATAGTGGCTGGCCTTGATACAGTAAATAACACTCCTAAGGAATGCGATTGTAGAACATCTAAATTTTGCTATGCTCCGGACTGGTCATGTCATTACTGGTAGTGTTGATGTTATAGAAAAGCGTATTCGGCATTAGTTTTTAAAGGTCTGAAGTATAGATTGCCTTCTGTGATTGATTTGTATGCATGTAATAGTCAGATCGCCAAATCCATTGAGGGTTTTCGTAATAAATGGGGTCGTAGAGAATATGCTGAGCCTAATACCCTTTCGACTTGGAAACATACTATTTTTAACATCATGGATACCCGTAATAACTTCTTTACGGCGAACCCCTACCTACTTCCCCCTAGACCTAGGTTTTCGATTCGTTATTTAAAATCGGAAATCCGGGAATTTAATAGTAAATATAGATATAAAAATCGAACAGGAAAAGCAGCATTCAAGGAGGACAGTCAACCACAAACACACACAGAAACAAAGAACACATTTAAAGATGAATAAAAGGCCACGACAAGACAAGACTGCAGACATCAAACGTCACCGTCCTTTTGGGCTTTAGGTCGACGTCATCATAGGGTCCACAGCCTGTCCGGTCATCGCACAATTAAAGAGGAAAGCATAGTGGCGAACTGTACATGTTTGTCTACAATCTTGTATTTTCGTATCCTCAATGGTTTATACTTTTGTTGCTCTGGCTTCTGCCAAGTTAATGAGTACATTTTTTATGGTTTTCTAGGCTATTTTTTTTTTTGTATTTATATATACACGAACATTCTTTGTGTTTGACTTATATTGCCTATTAATGCTGCCTTGTTGGTTAGAAAATAGTTCATGGCGTGGATTTCTGTATGTACACTGTCCCGTTTTATTGGGATGACAGTATGGTAAGTGGGAGTTTGGTGCACCCTAAAACCTGGTTAAACCCCCAGCGGCCATTTTTGCCACTGACCGTTCCAAGGCAGTAGCCCTATTGTCAACCCTTGTGTGTTTGTGACGTCATATGCCTTTACATTGCCATTCATGTTTGTCGTTTTGCGTGTTTTGCGTGTTTTTGGGTTTACTGTGTTCTATGAATGTTGCATTACCTGTTCGACTTTATACTTTCTTTTATAACGTGTTTGAAATATGTTTATTTAATATGCTTTTAAATGAGCAAATATTTCGTTTAACATTTAAATGTTATAGTTAAAGGTACAATGTCCGTAACTCTTAGCTTATAAAACACACACTAATTATGTTCGCAAACATTACACACTAAACATTATTGAATATTTACTAATTAAAGCAAGATTGACGAAATTCAGTCGCGGTACAACAATAAAACAAACCGCTTCGGGCGTTTGAACTTACAGCCCAAACTAAAATTACACTCGCGGTAATAATAGTAAGCGTGAGCGTAAAGTAGAGCGACATCGCTCCTGTCTGAGGTAACAGGCTATACATATAACGCAATACATACTATGGTGAAAACCTAATGCACTAATGGAAGGCACGTGATCGCAGAAAAAGGTAAATATGGTGGGCCTCACTTTATTTACAAATAATAATTAAAACACTTTTTTTTTCAAACTCACAAATGTATTACTACAGACTTCTAAGGGTCTGTGCTCATGTTTTCACTGAATAAAAGTCAGACGGTTATTTGGTTATGATCAATATCTGCTTACTTACGGACAGTGTCCCTTTAGCCCGATTGATAATCCAACACAAGCTTAACTAATAGTGAAACATACATGCACTTAAGACGAACAAGGTCTTATTGAAACGTCAGCTACAACATATACAGGTCAAGATATGTTCTCCCTTATCACACTTTATAGCCAGTAAATGCAGAAATAATATATTTTGTATTGGCATGTTGATAGATATCACGAATTCCATCTATTTTCAAACATCAAACCCGTCAAACATAAACTGATGCGTGCAAAGATGAAATATATTGTGCAATATCGACATACTCTGTCTGGTCGTTCTGCTTGGATCGAAACATGTTAGGAATCATTACATAGACATCACATTTTAAAATTAGGCGGCATTATTTCATCAAAACATCCAAATTACTTTGATATTAAAATGTTATTAGTATTGTAATGGAATATTTTCACTAACGTCAATTTGATCAGAATATACATGTTGTAGTGTAGAACAGAACTCAAAATGTTCGCTTTACCAAGAGTAGAATCGAACCAGAGGAAAAGCGAGCAAAATTCCACATTGGAATGCACGTTAGCTCGCACATCACGCGTACAGATAAGGATTACTATTACTCCAAAACTATAGGAAGCTAACACTCAAGTATTTAATGCGTCATGTTAATTAAGTGTTATACAGGACATCGGTCAAACTTATTTTTTATTTCAGTCATTAATACTTGGCAGACAGTAAAACATAAAGGGTTCAATAAAGGAACAAACGGCATTGTTTAATCCACACTCCTTTTGAAAGCAAGAATATCTCCATGTTACGATAGTGAAGTTAAAATATTAATTAAGATTGTCATGTTTACCATAAAGGCATGACGATATTTTGATATATTACGTACTATATTTATATATCCTACTAATGAAGAAGCGGAGGGGTGCCATCTTTACTTCAAGTATATCTTACTGTCGTCCTTGAATGATACTATTCTTGTTCGATTGTTATATCTGCTTTTTCCTAGGTAATAAAACAGACATTAAACAGACAGTTATTTATTTATGCTTAATCTTACTTACGGCTAACTGTCTTTAACACGTATGGAAGAATGTAAACACATCATGAAATATGGTAGATGCTTCACCGTTGAGTAAATGGCTTACATGGTAAATATCCATTGCTTCCGAAGGATCTCACTTTCCAGTATTTATTAACAAATGAATGATTTAGTGCAGTTTAGCGAATTTAACAACTCTGTCCTTGCTACGAATCAGTAGTGTTATGTTCCAATGGTACTTTGGGATCATCGAGCCAGTATAGGCGGATTTAAAGTAAAATACCATTTAGGCCAGTGTTAGGGAACGTGTGAGAATAGTTGCTTCATAAATTACCCCTCATGAGCAGAATCACCCAATACAATTGATAACAATAACAAGTTTCTCTTGGTTGTTTTTGTTATTTCCAAAAGATTTTCAATTTCCGTATCTATTAAACACATTTTCATACTCCTTTTTTCTTATCCGATCCGAGTATATTATTATTCTATTCAGTTTGTACTTGTGTGGATTGTGACCCATTTAAGCGATAAAGGAAAATTGTTAAACATGACTTTTTTGAAAATCAAACAATCAATAATAAGGCGTGTGGTTGACCAGTAAGAATCACCCAATACAATTGATAACAATAACAAGTTTCTCTTGGTTGTTTTTGTTATTTCCAAAAGATTTTCAATTTCCGTATTTATTAAACACATTTTCATACTCCTTTTAGTTTAAACTTATTTATTTTACATCGATTGTAACGAAAGCTCTATGAACTTTTTTGAATCACTCTCGATGTCTTCCTGGGTAGAACCAGTGCTAAGCAATGCAGATAAAGTGTCTTGCTCAGGGACACAACGCATATGGCAATGACGGGAATCGAACCCACGACTTTTGGATCATGGGTCCAACGCTCTACCACTAGACCACAGCGCTCCATACTCCTTTTGCTTATCCGATCCGAGTGTATTATTATTCTATTCAGTTTGTACTTGTGTGGATTGTGACCCATTTAAGCGATAAAGGAAAATTGTTAAACATGACTTTTTTGAAAATCAAACAATCAATAATAAGGCGTGTGGTTGACCAGAAGGAATGTTTCTAACATTCCCCAATGATCAATATTTTTCACATGAAACTTAAAAGTATCAGTTGTACCAAATACACAAATAAGGAATAGCAGAGTTCTGTGTTTTAACGCGAAAGATCTTCCCATTATCACTTACAAGGGGTAATACTGTTTATCCCGACTACGAAGATATCAATAATAAACCTACTAACATTGCCAAATGACCATTCTGTATTGAGCATTAGACGTTTTCTTATCTTCAGTTCCAATTTAAACACTTTTCGATGCGCACATTTGCATTAAAATATTACCTTCGCAATCAAAGAGATTGAGGCGCGGTTTCGTAGCACTGTGCTTGAAACGATTTGTAAAACACATACCGCGCATTGATTCGTCTATCGGATGGGGTTATTAACTGGGCGGACATGTGTACCTCAGTCCATTCTCCGAGCATGTAATAGAAACAAAAACCTAATAATTAATGTATTATTAAGCTGTTAAACACTACCATCAATTATGTTATCAAAATGTCCATCTTGTTTCGTTACATAGTGTACAACTAGCATAGATGTGTTCAGCTTTTGTAATATAATGTTATAACGAATGCTTATCTTCTCCAATATAATGATTATGAAACACAGTCAGCTTATAATTCAAGTTGTAGAACATTATCATTAATTTCACGTTTAGAAACCTTCAGACTATTCAATATTGAGTTGCTAAAACAGTCATCTTTCATGCCTTCAATGTATAATGTCAGAACAAAGTGTTAAAAGGAATATGAGCTGGATCAATCACATCCAAAAACGCATTTGTATCTATTAATGCTGAATCAATTCTTTGGAAGGAACCTAATATGTAACTCATTTGCTTTACTAAACCAGAAATTGAACTTTGTTGTCAGTATTGTTGATATTTAATGAAACATTGAACATTGTACAAAACATGGTGAATCATGCAATGTTTAACCAGTTTCGCCTTATCTATACCATCTTGACATTTCATTCAATATGGATATAGTACTCTACTCCAGTGATGTCCAGTCATTCAGAAAACGTAACAACATGAATTGCACAACAAGCGTTTCAAACTTGGGTTTAACATCAACATAACTATGATAAATATAGATATAAAAATCGAACAGGAAAAGTAGCATTCAAGGACGACAGTCAACCACAAACTGAAACAAATAACACATTTAAAGATCACAACTGATCCTGCTTATGGCAGGCCATTTAAACTCGAGTCATGATTAGTGAATTCCGACCAATAGGCGAATGCATTTGTTTGTCGCAATCATAGGAAACATTTAGTATCAGAAAACATAAACCGACTGTTGTATGTATCTACGATTTCGCTTTGATAAACAAGCAACAGTATTGGAAGATACAAATATGGCACATGTTATTTAAGTTATTCCTGGCAAGGTTTAGCAACTAACCTTTGAAACTCTGGATGAGTAAATACTGAACAGGGGATAGAAAACACAAACAAGAGATACTCGGTTTTATTTAGTCCTTTCATGAGACGTTATGTCATGTCCAAAACCTCCCACGCCCACTAGCATCAGCTTAAGCAGTGTTCTACTTTAAAACAGTATGATAGTTGAACTTTGGAAACGGCCGAACAAGATAAATACGAAATATTGCATTCTCGGTTTGATTGAGACTGTTCATGAACGGTTCACACACATATTGGGTTGGATGATCCCAAAGGACTAGTAAATAGTAACACAAATGATTTGTAGTCGGGGTAATTTTTTTACAGCCGCCACACAACACAGACTTTCACACATCACTTCAAACACACACGCGTCGAAAAGTGATAGACTTATAATATATTTATTGTCCATATCCACCATCTCAACAATTCTAACCGTCATTATCTTATTTGTCAGCATTAAACGTCAGTTCATAGACATTAAAGATCAATCAACAACCTCCTGAAATAAACTACAGAAGCACATTAGGTGGTGAAATGTTGATTGTATGCAATGTGTGTTTGCAATTGTTTAATATTCGTTTAATGTATTCTGTCTTGAACATTCTGTAGACAAATAATATTTGTTACACATTAATGGAATTGTCTACGACACTTCTGACATTAATAATGCTTTACTTTGCGAAACTGCAGACAAAAAGAAACATTAAAATGCGGTTAATGTAGCTTTTACAGCATGTGTATTAAATAAGGAGAATTCTGAAACGGCACTACGATCTTTCATAGTTTTTATTATTGATAAATTAGAACGATACATTGTTATCCGGAGTTCACTAAATTCATGTAAAAATATTCAAGTTATGTTTTATATTTTTTCAAATGCAATCAAAATGGGATTAACAAAAGGGATTGAACGAATATTACATTCGTTTATTGGAGTCTTTCCTGCAAGCAAGTTCTTTATAATATACATATTCGACAATTAGAGTCGGACAAAGTTCCCATATTTCTATATATACTTTTCTCATTTTAGGGTGGATAGAAATAAATTGTTACCAAAGACAATGTCTCAATGGGCCTTTATTTGGGTAATTTATGCCTCAAAATAATTAGTTCGTCATTATGACTTCCCTTATTGTTTTACGTTTGTAACATTTTATTTCTTTTCACTACCATAATGTACAAAAGAAATACTTATGAAATTATATTCATCAATAAATTACAATATAATGTATAGAAAAGAAACGTTTAATTTAATAGAAATATATAGAGAGAAAGGCAGAAGATAGAAAGAAAAAAGAAAAATATAGTATAAGTATAGTAAGAGGTATATCTATGAAATATAGGAACAGGAAAAGCAGCATTCAAGGACGACAGTCCACCACAAACACACATAGAAACAAAGAACAAATTTAAAGATGAATAAAAGGCCAAATAAGACATCACAAAAACACAAGGGTTGACAATAGGGCTGCCGCCTTGGAACGGTCAGTGGCAAAACAGGCCGCTGGGGGTTTAAACCAGATTCTGGAGTGCACCAAACCTCACACTTACCCTCCTGTCAACCCAATAAAACGGGACAGGGTAAATAAAAGAAATCCCCGCCATGAACTATTCTCTAACCAACAAGGCAGCATTAATAGGCAATATAAGTAAAACACAAAGATGCTCGTGTATATATAAATACAAACAAACAATAGCATAGCAAGCCACAAAGAAGGTACTCAGTGACTTGACAGAAGCCAGAGGAACAAGATAATAAACAATTGAGGGCACGACAAGACAAAACCGCAGACAAACATCAAAGTCACCGTCCTTTTGGGATTTAGGTAGACGTCATCATAGGGTACACAGCCTGTCCGGTCATCGCACAATCAAAGAGTAAAGCATATTGGCGAGCTGTAAATGGATCCAGCACCAAGCATGTAGTGCGTTTTAAAATGATAGTGTCATAACCTCTTTTGATAAACCTTTTAACAAGTTTAACAAAGATAGTATGAAAGTGATCATGACCGAGGATCTTACGAAGTTCGTTAATCACGTCAACATATAAGTCAGGTTGTTATAGTCCTTGCCGCAGAAAAGTTCTTAAATTAATTTTATATTTGGAAAGAATATCAGGGTTACGAGAATAAAATGTTTCAAAGGTTTTACGAAGTTTATGGTAACGGTAGTCCTGATGGAGTTGCTTTTTAATTATTCAAATATTTCGAATATTAAGTCCTCAACTCGAATACAAGCTCTAGAAAAAAGTTAAGACACATAGACCCCATAAGAAGCTGCTCGAGGAACATCCCCATCTAAATGGGGATAATTAACAATATCAAAATTAAAATTATCTCTCTTGTCATATATGTTGGTAACTATTTTACTATTTTCAGTGGAGAGATTTAAATCAAGAAAAGAAGGTTAGTATCAGAAATATTAGCTTTGTTAAGTTGAAGTTCTTTAGGGTATATATTATTAACCATAGTTGTAAATGTGTAATATGTCATCCAGATACCGAGAGGTAATTAACATTTTATCTCTATTTCATTTCTCAAATGTCAACAAAGTTCCAATTTACATTGTGTTCGTCAAGTTTGTTCTTAGAGAACGCAATAATTTCTTCAATATCTTTCCTACAATGCAAATATCCCATATAAAGCATTTAATATCAGGGATGGTTTTATAACTCTCGTTTCCGTATAGAAAGTATTTTGAAATAATAATAATAAATAAACAAAATAAAACGTTTCTGTTGATTTTACATATTGTACCAAATGATACAGTCTTTAAATCAAAAGTAATTTGAAACCCTTTGATTTGTAAAATTTGTTGTAATTGTGACCAAAATTTCTGACATATATGAAATTCCCAAAAAGGCGAGTAAGTGTAAATATAATACAAAAAAACGATAGCCTAGAAAGCCTCAATGAAGGTACTCAGTGACTTGGCAGAAGCCAGAGCAACAAGAGAATAAAGAAATATAAAAAGATCGGACAGGGAAAGTAGCATTCAAGGAGGACAGTCAACCACAAAACACAGAAACAAACACGCAAACAGACAAACAAGAAGGCAATAAATGCAAACGACATCACAAACACAAAAGGGTTGACAATAGGGCTACCGCCTTGGAACGGTCAGTGGCAAAGTAGGCCACTGGTTCTAGGGTGCACCAAATCTCACACTTACCCTACTGTCATCCCATTAAAACAGGACAGTGTAAATAAAGAAATCCCCGCCATGATCTAATCTCTAACCATCAAGGCAGCATCAATAGGCAATATAAGTAAAACACAAATATGCTCGTGTAAATATAATACAAAAAAGCAATAGCCTAGAAAGCCACAATGAAGGTACTCAATGACTTGGCAGAAGCCAGAGCAACAAGAGAATAAACCATTAAGGGCACGACAAGAAAGATTATAGACAATCATCAAACGCCACCGTCCCAATGGGCTTTAGGTAGGCGTCATCATAGGGTCCACAACCCGTCCGGTCATCGTACAATTAAAGAGGAAAGCATAGTGGCGAACTGTAAAAGGGTCGACCACTAAGCATGCAGTACGTTGCCAAATGATAGGGTCATAAGCTCTTTTGATAAACATTTTAACAAGTTTAACACAGATAGTATGAAAGTGATCATGACCAAGAATATTACGAAGTTTATAAATCACATCACCATAGAAGTCAGGTTGTGATAGTCCTTGTCGCAGAGGAGTCCTTAAATTACTTTTATATTTGGACAGAAGATCAGGGTTACGATAATACAATTTTGCAAAGGTTTTACGAAGTTTATGGTAACGGTAACCCTGAATGAGTAGCTTTTTAGTTATACAAATATTACGAATATTAAAGTCCTCAACTCGAGTACAAGCTCTTGACAAACGAAAAAATTGAGACACATACACCCCATAAGAAGTTGTTCGGGAACATCCCCATCCAAGTAGGGATAATTAACAATGTCAAAATTAAAATCTCTTGTCATAGATTTTGCTAATTATTTCACCATTTTCAATCGAGAGATCTAAATCAAGAAAAGAAGCGTTATTTTCAGATATATTAGCTTTGTTAAGCTGAAGTTCTTTAGGATGAATATTATTATCCATAGTTGGAAAGAAAGGGTTGTCAATGTTCAATATCTCATCCAGATACCGAGAGGTGTCATTAAAGGCTTCAATAAATCTGCCTGGGTTTCTGGTGAAAGACTCAACATGAAATCTCTTTCATAGCAAAATAAAAACAAATCTGCGACAAGTGGTGCACAGTTCGTACACCATAGGGATACCAACAATTTGTCTATAAACGGTGGTTCCATACCTGACGAAACTATTATCTAATAGGAAGATGAGTGTTTCACAAACTTCATAGCAAGTCCACATATTATAATTGTCTAAACTGCCGTTAGTAAAAATGCTTTAATATTAAACCATTAAGCGCACGACAAGAACTTTGTTTATTGTAGATTAATGTATGTTTTCCATGTTGTTTGTTGATTCTGTCTTGAGTTTTTCTTTCCAGTCAGTTGGTATACTTGTAATAAGTGAATGGTAAAAACTACTTCGCAAATATCGTAAAGGACAAGGTATGATAAGGGGGTATTTTGACCCCCAATATTTTCAAATTGCAAAAAAATAATATTTACATATAATCTGTTGTGCATATTGAAGTAGATTGATCATATTCTATCTTCAAAATATATTTTTATTTATTTTAGTCATCTAGAAGAATTAATAGGGTCTCAAAAAACGTCAATTTTGGTAATTTTGTTATATTTTGTAGATTTTGGGCCTTTCTGGGCAAGATTTTGACCCTAAAAATATAGAGCGCACCTCCGAGCACACACAGTTTTTTGGCTGATGATGCATCCCTATCAAGTACCTGTTTCAACAAAACATCAGCTGTGCTTGAGGGTGCGCTCTGTATTTCCAAGACAAAAACTGATCGAAAACAGCTGAAAATGTACAACAATGTACAAGGCATTGAAAGACAAGTCCTTGTTTGTGAAGCTCTTAAACTCATTTAGAGCCTTTAAAGGTACTTGTTATGAATTTTAATATTGATTCAGTTCATTTGTAGCTAAACTAGTTATTCAAAACGTGTGCATTAAAACTTTCGATATTGGGGGCCAATTTTGTCCCTTATCATACCTAGTCCTTTATCTGAATTCAGAAAACGTAAGTGAATCATATAATTGCGGATATAGTGTTTAATCTGATTAGACTTAATGGCGAAAAATGACATATTGACACTGCATGAGATGTATCATTCGACATGCAATTTAGCAATGCATCACAATTAAGCAATCCGTCACATATAGTAATGCATCACACAGAGTAAACATTTGCGCCAGACTGAGTGTCATTAATGTTGGAATCACCTAATCTGTTTTATTTTAAGGGAAACAATGATAACGAAGGTTATTCATGACCAGGTCATTTACGATCACTTTAAAACGAAGTATCAAGTTGAATATGATTGATGGAAAACGGAGGCTCGAAAGCTCGCAATTCTATGATTAAACTTAACCGATAACATACACATCTGCGATTTGTAACTTTGTTTTGTGCATTTTCCGCTTGATTGAAGATACGATTGAATTGCAACATGACGAGTTTAAATCGTCTGCTCTGACTGCATAAAGCTTTTATGTGGATTGTATTTTCTTAGGAAGAAATTATAAGAATTATACAACTGCATTTTATCAGCACATTCATATAGAAGGAGTGTAAAAAAATAAATACGTAACAATTTATTAAACAAAATCTAAAAATGTAACAATTTAAACAAAACAAATACTTTAAAATTTGAGGAATTAGGAATTGTGTCCAGTGTATATATTAAAGATATAAACATTATTAAAACAAACATGTGGATAGAAACGCAATGTAGAAACTCCTATCAATTGCAAAAAGAAGATGAGTATGTTGTATACTCAGTGGTAGCATATGCACAATTCCAAAATCGTATATGTTTAAACAGGACCCGTCTATATTACATTTGTATATGAGTCCCTGGTTTAAAGCAGTATATACATGCACTAATTGATGTTATCATGCAGTATGTGAGGTTGTTATCATGCTGTATTCGAGGTCATCGTTTAATGGCGAAGGATATCATGCAGTAAACGAGGTAATCGTGCAATAACTGAGGTTATCGTGCTGTAATTGACGGAATATCTTGCTGTGACAAAGGTGATCGTACTGTACTCGAGGTTGTTATCATGCTGCATTCGAAGGCATTGTGTAGTGGCTTAGAATATCATGCTGTAAACGAGGAAAAGTTACTGTACCTGGGCTTATTATGCTTTTATCGAGAAAAGTGTGAAGGACCTGATATGATCGTTCAGTAATTCATGTAATCTTGCAGTAACCGAGGATATCGTGCTTTACTATACACTAGTCAAAATTGCTAACCGATCACTTGTTATTTTCTTATTTATTTGTCTCAGAAAAATAAAATATATGTGAAATTGGAAATAAATGTATTGAAAAATGTTCTATAAGTAATCACATCAGTAAAGCAAAGTATTTTATGAATTTCAAAGAAGTTTATTGTATCGAAATTCATAGATACCAGTAATTTCAAAATTTACAAAAATCAATATCGCGTATGACAGCCGTTTGCGTGTACAACAGCTAAACAGCGTTGTCGCATGGAATTTATGTAGTTATGTAGAAACGCTGAGAGGTATGTTATTCCAAACATTGACAATGTCCCTTGTGAGGTCAGCAATATTTTGTTGCCTTTGTAACTGTCGCACACGACGGTCGATTTCGTCCCACACATGTTCTATTGGATTTAAATCCGGACTACATGGCGGCCACTCCATCATTCGAATGTTGTTGCCCTGAAGTAGCTGACGGGTAGTTCTTGCAGTATGGCAAGGTGCATTGTCTTGCATGAATGTCATCCCACGGTTAGCGCGAATATGGGGAATAAGCGTTGGTCGAAGTATTTGTTGCTGGTATTGGTCTGCGTTCAGGTTTCCTCGAACAACCACCATATCAGTTTTAGTGTGCAAACTAATACCTCCCCAAACCATCACTGACCCTCCTACAAAATGAGATCTTTCGTTGAAGCAATTATCCGAATATCGTTCCCCATGTCGTCGATAAATTCGCTCTCTGCCGTCAGACTTCTGAAGATTAAATCTGGACTCATCTGTAAAGGCGACATTTGCCCAGTCTGCTCTGGTGAACCTCAAATACCTTCTGGCCCACTGAAGCCGAATTCGCCGGTGTCTTCCAGTCAATACTAATCCCACAAAATGTCTTCTCGCTCTCAATCCCATGATCCGTAGTCGATTTCGTACTCTTTGATCACTCACGTTTCTATTATGGACGCCTATTAAACGTCTGGCAATATCTGTCGCTGTTATTCTTCTATTACGAAGGTGTGTTACAAGGATGTAGCGATCTTGACGCTGCGTTGTCACACGTCTTTTTGGCCTTCGGTAAAGGTCATCAACACTTCCGGTGCGATTGCACTTGAGCCAAAGGTCGTAAATTGTTGAAAAACGTCTGTTGACTGTTCTGGCTACCTATAAATATAAAACAACTCATTATTGCGACTTTTTCAGAAATAATGAACATGGTTAGACAGAATCATGTACGATCGAACAAACGAAGTGACGGACGGACGGACGGACAGACAAGTACACTTATGAAAAAACTAACCTGCCAGAAGGATGAGGAATATTATAATACACAATACTGGACTTGAAAAAGAGAAAATAAAACGTTGAAAATCGATTAAATAAATTAATAAAAATGAACAAATTACGCAATGTCCTTTACCTGCCGAATCGAAGTACCAGCAATAATCATACCGACGGTCCGTCCACGCTCTTCCGTTGTCATCCGACGCATTTTTTATTTAATGTTTAGTAAGTTTTTGTTTGGGATTGAAACGATAAACAATTCCGAGAACACAAAAACATGTTCAAATCTTACCTCGTGCAGCACGGGATAATAATGCGATTTCGCGCCAAAATAAGCCACGAGACCGGAAGTGCGAATTTTGAAGTTACAAAATGTATTGATCGTTTTGTTTGCTGCTCATATTTATTTGTATGAAATATCAACTCAAAATATACAATATTTGATATAATATTCCAAATAATAAAATGACCGGTTAGCAATTTTGACCAGTGTACTGTGCTGTGTTGTTACCATGCTACTATAGGTTGTTACCATGCTGTATTCGAGTTCATCGTGTAGTGGCTGAGGATACCATGCTCTTAACGAGGTTATAGTGCAAACACGGAGGTTATCATGTTGTACACGAGGTAGTTACCAGACTGTATGTGAGTTCATCATGTATTTGCTGAGGATACTATGCTCTTAACGAGGTTATAGTGCAAAAACTGAGGTTATCATGTTGTACACGAGGTAGTTACCAGACTGTATGTGAGTTCGTCATGTATTTGCTGAGGATAACATGCTCCAAACGAGGTTATCGTGTGGTTACTCAGGTTATCGTCTTTTACTCGATGTTGCTATCATGCTGTATTAGAGTTCATCATGTAGTGGCTGAAAATATCACGCACTTAACGAGGTTGTTGCGGAAATATCTGAGGTTATCGTCCAGTAATCCATGAAATCGTGCAATATCTGATGTAATCGGGCAGTATTCGATGTTATATTGTAGTGGCTGATCTTAAAATGTTTCAAACAATTGTGATTAATAGTACTGACATTTTAGTCTTTCGATCTTAATTGCAAAGCATTGTTCTTACTCGTCGTATTGTTTTTGTATCATCATGTATGCTGTTCAGTGAATTAATTAAAATACAACTCTATTGATTGTAAATTGTTGTAGACATGATTATTAATAACAACTAAATGATCAATAATACACGGTGCCTGCCTGTCTTCGTCAGAAAAATGCACTGTGCCATTAAATGACAAAGTGTATCAATTTAAATTGACGTGCAGTTAATTAAATATTGTCGATCGATATAAACACACGTCGATGCTTCGAAAAGTAGTAGCATGCAAGCAAATGAGTAATATAAACCGTCAAGTGAGTTTTAATAGACGTATTTTAATCCTTAACATTGCCCGAGTTCGCTGCGGGAAGCGTTGTTATGAAAAATGTCTTGTTAAAGCTACAGACGATGTATGTATTTAATAAATGGAAACTAACTCATGAATATGAATGACACGGGTAGAGTAGTTTCAATTTGACGAAAGGACAAAAAGTTGAATATAATTCATAAAAAAAGAATTACTAGGATAGAGATTTGAACCAGAGACCCTGCAGTTTTATTTTCAACATGACGTTTGTACCACTACATGTACACCACAGCATCTTGTTAGCATGTAGTAGCAATAGCCACTACGTAATAACTATAGCACACACACGCGCACAAGTTATCATCCGCTAAATAAAAACTAGATATTAAAGTTGTGAGACGGATTGATAACAAATAGTATTACACCACGCATGGTTATAAACCACGCATGGTTATTAACCATGCGAGATGATGGAGTATATACTGATACATATTGAGCGTCGTTCAGATATGTTAAGTTATTTTGCTTCATAATATATGTTACAAAATATACAAGGTTCTCAAGAAGTCGCCATAGCTCAGTGGTAAGCACGTTGAACTGTAAACTATACTCAGTTGCAAAAGAAACTGGACACTTTGAACATTTTACTTTACACCTTATCCTCTTTATCAAGCGACAGTCCCTGAATGATTCGACCTATTGAAAAACAAATGACAACATGATATTGACAATGCAATGATAAAAACGTTGGTACCAAACATGGCGTATTCATTTTGGAATTTGTCAATTTTATACTAAAAACACTTTATACAATTAAACCTAAAGAAAACTCAGTGTCCACTTTCTTTTGCAACTCAGTATAGAAAGTCGTAGGTTCGAGTCACGACAGACAGCGTTAATTGTATCTTTCAAAGATAGAGACGCTATACTTAAATTGATATTAACTCATGAATATGAAAAAGTCACGGGTGATGTAGTTTCAATTCGACGGACGTCCAAAATGTCGGTATATAAGCTAGAAGTCGATGCGTAACATATCACATTTTATCTAGCCTTCGTACAGGTAACATAGATAATATACGGCTTCCGAATTTTCTTCATAAAAACAGACTTGCCCAGAACGGGATTTGAACCAGGAACCTTGCAGTTTTATTTGTAACATGACGGTTTTAACTTTACACCACGGACTCTTGTTGGTATGTTGTAGTATGTTTAACCATGTTAACACTAAATATATAGTCAATACTTAATAGCTATAGCACTCATTTTTTTCTTGTAACTTATATTGTTACCTATCTACAGGTACAACGGGTGTACTTTATGCAATGAGTTACCTCTTCATATAAGAAACATAAATGGTCTTTGGGATTTTAAGATAGCTGTCAAAAATCACTTGATGCCTAAATAGAGTGTATTTGTACAGTAGTGTAAGTCAGTTAACCATTTCCATTTAATCTAGTCATTTAAATGATCTATGTTATAACAAATTTACAATTCATTTAAATGAATGTCAATCGTCCATTTCCATGTAATGCTAGTAATTTTTAATTATCTACGTGATATTATTAAAGTGCCAATATCAAAAAAGTTTAAGTACTAAATAGTTAATATATGATATGTATGCCTCGCACGTGCTAATGTTGTAAAAATGTGTTACATGCTTGATAGTTGATGTGATACTTATGCCTCTCTGTGTCACGCCATCTTTATCAAGGACCACAATGGAAATAAGGGAAAATCGTTTTCCCCTTTTTTGTGTTATCTTTGGCTTTGATGTACACAACATGGCTTATATCTCATGCATGCATTTTATTTTTATTTGATGTATTGTGTTTTTGTTTTTTTTAACCATGTATGTACATCCGTATTTTTGCCGAAATACATCTATCTATACGTGAATTTCTCGATGTCTATATATAGGCAGGGACCCAACTTCTCGTATCGTGCAAAAAAAAACACTTTTGGTTTACCCGGAAAGATATACTCATGATTTTTTGCAACTCAATAGTAGAAATTGTTCTATATACGAAACCACTGTATGGATTAATGGTAATCTTTGCATTTCGTAACACCAAAGCATTTTCTACGGAAGCCCGTAAGTGATAAGAAAATAATGATATTCAAAGGAAAAATGTGTAATAGTTTATATTTTAGCGATTTGATTTTGTTTTGTACATAAATAAGACATAAGCACGCCTGATTATATTCTGTTCAAGACATGCAGAATGCAATTTTCAATTATTTTTTTTAAATTCAAAGCGGTTTAATGACTGAAGACGGTGGGCAGATGGGTAGAAGGAGGGACGGGCATCCATCTTTAGACTAAAGCTTTCATGCACGTTGTTAATAACTTCTGTAAATTGTTTTCGGTTAAAACCAACTTTACTGTGAAGCATTATATCGTTAAGATGCCACTTTCTTACGAACAAGTCCGATTCTCTCATTTTCAGAATATAGTTATGACCCCTTAGTTACTTAACAAAAATGCACATTTTGGGTAAAGCTTAGGTGCAAGGTTTTGATAACTTCTTTATCTTATTTTGGATTTTAAATAAAATTGCTGTGTAGCCTTATATCAAACAGACATCACTTTCTTACGATCACTGTGGACCTTTGCCTTTTCTAAATAGAGTTATGGCCCCTGATTATCTACGAAAATACATTGTTTGTGTTGAGTTTAAGTTGATTAATCAAGTTTTGTTGAAAATTAAACAACATTTCGGGTGGAAGTTTTATATGCAAATAGGATACCAGTAAATTTTAATAATGTTTATGATACATCAAATTGTTTTGCGATTTTGGAATAGAGGTAAGGCCCTTTATTTACTTAGAAAATATGATTATTGCAGCAACTATCTTTAATTGTGCAGGGTTTAAACCATACCGTTTAGCATGTTTAGTGTGAAGTCTTATTAACATTAACATACTGGCGGATATTTAGAATCCGTTCGATGGTAGCTTTTAGATTTCTTAATACAGTTATGGACCCTTAATTTACCTTGAAAATAAAATAGAAGTTACTGCCATTACTGTCTTGTCAAATTGTAAATTTCCAGATTGGTTCACTATTTTTGTCACAGTCAGATGATTGTATTTATCAGAAAAATAACGGGGTGTTTATTGACTAGTTTCGTTGGAAGGCGATTGAGCGACGTCAATGTTTGGGTATGACGTCTGACAGAGTTTCTCCAAAACATCTTGAATACCATCTAAATGATTTTTTTGAAATTTGCACTTTTGTTACATATGATCATTAAATCTCCAACCAACATTGGTGTTTCTGTGACCTTGAGTTTCAATTCTAGGTTCTGATTGATTGAACTGGCAACATTTGGTTAAGAATGTTGTCAACGTTTCTCAAACAATCATGAACTTGAATACTTTCCTACGGATTGTGCTTGATCCATGAGACCCAAGATATTAAATAGTGTAATAGAGTCATGTTTACAGTTTAAAACTATAAGTATCACTAAATGTGATCCATATCCTATTTCGAGTCAGAAACTAATTATAGTATAAAAGTCGAGAAGGATATATAACATTCAAAGAACACAGTCAGTCAACCAAACACACGTATTTGAAACAAACACCAATCACAAGGATAGAAAAGAGAAAATATGCGAAATGGCAAACGGAAATATGGGTACCTCTTTGGAATGGTCAGTGACAATATGGATATCTCCATGGAATGGTCAGTGACATAAAGGCCGCTGGGGTTAAATAGGTTCTAGATTGCACCAAACCTCACTCTTACCCTAGTTTCATTCCAATAAAATGCGACCAGCCAGGCTATATCCCCTTACAAACTAGGCAGTATTAATAGCAATTAGTAGGCAATATAAGTATAACACAAAATGATCATGTATATATGCATATAAAATGCATAGAAAGCCACAAACAATATACTTGTCAGAAGCCAGGACAACAAAAAATGAACCTTTAAGAGGACGATAAGACAATATTAAATTCAAACATTAGGCGTTACCATCCCTTGCACTATTTAGGTAGAAGCACATGCATTCATTACGATATATAATATAGAAGGATAGAGATAGAGAGAAGAAGAAGGCCCTTTTATTATATACATATTCTATAACTATATTCTCTTTAGCCGCCTTCTATACTATATATAGTAATAAATGCCTGTGAGTAGAAGTCATCATAGGGTTCGCAATCTGTCGGGTCATCGCAACATTAATTGTAAAGCATTGTGGCGAACTGTAAATGGGTCAACATTTAAATATGCAGTGCGTTGCAGAATGATGGGATCATAACTTATGTTGTTATGTTTTTTTAACAAGTTTAACACAGATTGTATGAATGTGATAATGAACAATGATCTTAAAAAGTCTGTACATATAGTCATCATAGAATTCACGCTGTAACATACCTTGTAGCAGAAGAGTTCTGACAATACTTTTAAAAGTAAATCTGTAAATGATAATAAACCGTTGCAAAGGTTTGTCCGGATATAAGACGCAATGAAGCACTATTAAAGCTGGAGTAGATGAAAAGCAAAACAAACTTCCAACTATGTACTGGATTCCTAATTTACAAAAACAGCCTAATAAAGCACACCTTCTTCCTATTTCTAGTATCTGAACCACAACACAAATCTCCAAAAGTATAACGTCCTGTCTTACTGCCGTTGTGGATCACGTAACACAATATTGTGCAAAAGCTTATGCTAATTCTTGGATTAATATATTTTGGTCGTTATTACTTTCTTGAAAAAGAATGCAATAAGCGTCACACAAACCTTTTCAAAGACAAGCCTAATGTTTGCTCAGCATTATACTGCGGTAGAATAAAAGGTATTCTTTGGCCTATCACTCCGCCGTTAAAACAATCAAAATGCACGCCACCATTGCGTTTCCCATAGGGTTACAGTATAGCGTTTGTTTTTACCATCACTTTCTAAAATTTCATAGCTCTAAACAGCCTACCTAAAATTAAAATACTAACCTAAATTCATCAAAAATGTCCATAGTAAGCGGAGTTCCGTTCGAATGTTTACCACTCAGCACCACCCCATGGCATTAGTGGTGTCAGGTCGCGGAGTTGATTTCTGATAACCATTTTCAACTTTCCAACCGGAAAGATTGTGGACCTATGATGACGACCACCTAAATCCTGTAAGGACGGTAACGTTTGGTGTTTGTCTTCAATAGTGTCCAGTCGTGCCCTTAACAGTGTCAAACTTGAAATGATCTCTCTTGTCATAGAGTTTGCTTATTATTTCTCAGTTTCAATCGCGAGATGTAAACCGAGTAAAGAAGATATAGAAACTATGAGAAATGTTAGCTTTTTTGAGGTGAAGTTCTTTAAGAAAGAAAGTATATGTAGTAACCATAGTAGAAAAGAAAGGATTGTAATTGTCCAATATATCATCCATATACAAAGAGGTATAATAAAAGCCTTCGATTACATCTGCCTAAGCGTATCTGGTAAAAGACTAAATATGAAATCTCTAGCATAACAAAACAAAAACAAATCTGCACATTTAGTTCTCATTCGGGATTCCAACAATTTGTCTATAAACAATAGTGTCATACCTAACTAGTTCCATATGTGTAAACATATTATCTTATATGAAAATAAATGCTTCGAAAACAACTACGTGACAAGTCCATATGGTGTAATTGTCCAAAAACCTTCAACTAAATATTAGTGAGAATCAGAACTCGTTTACTGAAGTTGCTGTGTACTCAGTCTGAAATTTAAATATTTGCAAACATCAAGGCGATAACTTTGTAAACCACTCCTCAATTGTTCAAACAAAACCGAGTTCTTAATAATATTACCCCAAAAAGCATGCAAAATCAAATGCTATTGATTACAATCATCGTGAAAACAATGACGCTCCTTAGTCAGAGGATGATATCCTCTTTGTTCAATTAGAATATTACACAGTAATTGATGATATTTCAAAGGAAAGTAGGAAACAATCAGACGACCGTATTTTTCGACAATTTAGAGCAATAACTTGATACTTGCCTAACCTGTCTGAAATCTGTTTGATATAAAGTTACACGCCAAATTGTGTGAAAATCGAAACCAATTTACTTAATGTATTGTGTACAAAAGCTGAAATTTGCATTTTCGCAATAATCAAGGGCAATAACTCCGTAAGGCAGGTGTCAGTTCTGCTAATTGTCATCTTGTCAAAAAAGAGTATGATAATGGACCTTTGGAAACGGCCGAGCACGACACATACGAAATATTGCAGTCTCTGTTTGACTGAGCGGTAGTGAAATATGCTAGCTAACGCTCAGGCCCTCTAGCCCCGGGTTGAGCAGAACTCAATATTCATAAAATCAATAGTACACAATTTTAACCATCCCTAAGATGGCATGCATACGGCGGTGGACATGGAGTTATTTGCTTCCCCATGTCGTACGGCGTATGGTCCCAGTATCTAATAAAATTAAATGCCCCGAAGAGCGAAATAAACATAATGGAATTTAGTTGGGAGCAGCGGTTATGAAGCCTGCGTATAACAAGTAACAGCCAAAACACTAAATTAAAAAGCAGACAACATATCCTATAAGTGGTTAAACAATACCCAGAGCCTTTTATCGGCCGGAGTAGTGGAACCACCGAATCAAAAATTAAGTAAGAAAACAAAAGCAATTCAAAATGTACCACCGATAACTAAAAATAATTATCGGGCTCAGCGATCTCCAAAGATCGAATGAATAACAGTCCAGATTGCAAGCGCGGAGAGACGTTTTACTGCCACCACACTGCACAAGCAACGCCACTGTGCTATAAAAAAGAGTATGATAATGGACCTTTGGAAACGGCCGAGCAAGACACATACGAAATATTGCAGTCTCGGTTTGATTGAGACTGTTCATGAGCGGTAGTGAAATATGCTAGCTACCGCTCACGCCCTCTAGCCCCGGGTTGAGCAGAACTCAATATTCATAAAATCAATAGTACACAATTTTAAAAAGTTCATATTTATATTAATATTAAGTCTCATACTAAATAATGCGAAGATCGGAATCCGTTTACTAAAGTAATACTAAAATAATGTGTGTACTCAAGCTAAAATGTGCTTATTCTTTCAATAACCAAGGGTATTAACTCTTAAAGCATGTGTCAGTTTTACTCAGTATGTACTTAGGCCTTGTAAGTATAAAGCCTAACACCATACAACATTTAGTGGAAATCGGAAACCGTTTACTGCACTTTTTGTGAACACGAGAAATTCGCATTATCCCTGGCACATGACAGAACAAAATTCATAAAAGGTCCATAACTCTTGTTAAAATTAGTAAACTGTAACGTAATCAGGTCTTTGTAACTTTAATTTTATTGTGAATTGTACATTGTGAGCTCATAACAGTATTTTTTAGTTACAAATAAAGACACGCCTACAAATAAGAAAGCGATTTAAATACCGGACCTGTAGCTTTAAGTACATGTTTTATTATTTTTCAAATACACACCATATTTGTTATTGTATTCAGTTTAATACGTTTTACTAAACAATTAGGTACAAAGTCATCCAACAAGAAAGCTGAATGCGTTTTGGGATAATTATTACCTCAACCGGGCTGAATATTAATTGTGTTTTTAACAGCTGAATGGCAAAATCAAATTTATGAAAATTAAACATTTAAGAATAGAATCCGTGTTGACTGGAATAAGGTGGTATTCCAGTGTTACAATATGCACGGATATTAATGTATAACATTTTTTCTCTAGGTTATTTCCTCATTTGAGTATAATATAAAATGAAATTCATAATGGGAAATGCATGCACATGAACACAAGCATGCAGCATAAAAACAATTTCGGGGATAATCAAAATGCAATCAACATTTTTCGCAGAATGTTTTACCGGTTCATTTAATTACATTACATCTTATAACAATTTCCTTTAAAAACATCACAATGTGTTTTCTTATATAATTTGATTTGGTTTATAGTTTATTTATATCACAATCGTCATAGAAATCAAGTGTAAACAAAACAAATCAAAATCTGTTTAAATATACATGTACAAAGACTAGCGGTATGGAGAACGGTGTTTGCGTATATTGTTCTAAATTAGTGTTCTAACCATAATTACTATCGATAAATCGAGATAAATCGGGATATTGTCTTCCCGAGCAAAATCAGAGAGATACATATCGTTCTGGATAGTACACACAACTTTAACATACCTCATTCTGTTTTTGTTTCTGAAACAACTTTACAATAGAGGACGTGTGTATACTCTCGTAATAGTATTACCAATTACACAAGTAACTTTAAAAACTGTTACAATATAACCACAGTTTAGGTTTATACTAATTAAAGTATATACAATGCAAAGGTATAACTTACCAGTATACTATTGTACCTTATATATTCTATATTACGATTTGTTAGACTTTTTCTTTTTTTACACTGTCTACGACCAACATAATTATATGATATGCAAGACGACAGCAGCAAATGAAAAACACAGAGGGTGAGGAAAACAATCATGGCTAGTCTACTGACTGCTCATGTCGCTGCCACGAGACAGTTGAAACCTCATCCTTGGCCAGACAACCGAAACATCCATTAAAAAAGCATAAGACGTCAACATTGGATGACTAGTCACTTTTGTCTGGTGGATATCGGGGCAAAATGTTACCTTCTGGTTTATTGGAAAACTAAATGCTTGACTGACAATTGTTTAAGAAATGGAGGTACGTCTACATGCCTAGTATATACAATCCAATGTATGACATTGTTATGAAGTTAAATTGCTAGCTCCTTAAATTTGAAATATAAACAAACACTGTGAAGA
Source organism: Cyrtodaria siliqua (assembly GCA_037043455.1). NCBI lineage: Eukaryota > Metazoa > Mollusca > Bivalvia > Adapedonta > Hiatellidae > Cyrtodaria > Cyrtodaria siliqua. Next base: position 78,146 of record JAWPHD010009306.1, on the reverse strand, counting down.
CGTCGTATAATTTCACCAGACTTCGTATGTTTACGTATTACGAATTTAACACAAACAATGTCATTTTCAGACTACAGTTTTTTTATAAAATGGAATAACTTCCGAAAACCATACCAAGTGGCTGTGGGTAACTCTAGATTTGGTTCACTTTGGTGCAATATTGAATAATTCCTTCTACACTTTCGTTGAAAATTGAAAAAGTGAAGAGAGTCTGAGACAATACAGTCATAACCGGCGGATGAAAATGACACCAACCGCCATGATACATATCTTATGGGATTATCCGACGCGAAATCGTCACCTATCTAGGTGCGAATACGTTTCTCCATAGACTGCATCCAGAGATAGTGATGAGATAACACACCAACTGTCTCCCGATATCATAGATATTGGTATGCCCCAGGGTTCAAGTAAAATTACATCGATTGAACCTTAATGAATGTTTGTTCTTGCTACTGTTTACAAATCAAATAAGTTTTTCAATGGCGTCAGTTTGAAAAAGGACTTTTAAAACAATCCGACTTCTAGAGTGTCGTGATTTACAAATTTCGCAATATCTTTGGCAATGACCATTTTCATACTATCTTTAATCAACTTGTTAAACATTTTATCAAACTGGAGATTATGACACTATCATTTTGCAATGCACTGCATGTTTAGTGATTGACTCATTTACAGTTCGCCAATATGCCTTCCACGTTGGTTGTGCGATGACAAGACAGACTGTAGGCTCCACGATAAAGTTTACCTAAATCAATCCTCCAAAAAGGACGGTAACTTTTGATTTTTTTCTTTAATCTTATCTTGTGTGTATACATGACGAACCATTAAGCTAAATTAATTTCTTTGCGAGTGTTATTTGTCACTACAATAATACGAGTTTGTAGCTATTTTACACAAGTAACACATGTGCTTTTTTATCAGTAATTTAAGCAGTACTGCACATTACGTTCTATGAATTAGTGCCTTAGTAAAATATACTGTTCAGTCTTAGAAGATTTTCAATATATTTTTACATGTTTTGTATTAAAATGTGGAATACAGTAGTCATCAGATTTAAAGTATTTTTGAAAAAAATGTAACAGATTAATTTGTAGTATGATTATTTTGTTTACTGGTTAGATATGACCATATAACTGTGATTTCCTGGCAGCAATATAGATATTATTCCGCTGATGGCTATAATTTTATGCCCAGTAACATCGTATTTTACTTATGTAATATATGTGAATACATTATACAATATACGCATTAACATGATTAAAGTGCCTTAGAACTCATATATATAGAGAATATTATGTCAGTGCCTTTAACTATCAAGTTTATTAGGCGAGGCTTAGAAAACGAAGAATGGCGAGGCTTTGCCGAGCATTCTTCGTTTTCGTGCCGAGCCTAATAAACTTGATAGTAAAAGGCATTGACATAATATTCTATTTATCATGTAGATTATCCCCATTTTCTGTATGAATTACTATTACTACCGATTTCTCAGAATGTTACGCTTTTCGAGGACGCCGTCATGTTGTTGTTTTTTGTTTGTTTTATGACGTCAGGCAAAGTTACGTGCATGACGTCAGATAACGTTACGTACAATAAATGCCGAGGGATTCCGAATTGATTTGCTTTATTGGTCAGTGCCTAATTAAAGCAAATGTATTAGGTCACCCCTTTATTAGGCAGAAAAGTGCGAATCTGCATGATAAAACATATAAAGCGACTCTTCGGAATATGTTTTATTAAAAAGTAAAGCTCAAGAGTTTTCTTTCTATCAGTGTGTGCATGTTATAGTTAGAATTTAGACCGCAGTACAACGTTTGTATTCTATTGTAAAAGCGTGTATGTGTTTATTGATTTGACAGAATGTATACGGACTCAACTTAAAGTATGTATCCCGCCAAGAACAGCCAAATGTAACAACATATTTACACTGCTTATACAACTACTGACGACGAGGCATATATTTAAATTTAATATTTTCAGAATCCAACGAAGTAAACGGCTTTAGCGAGCCAGACCAAACCTCAAATAATGGAACGTTGAATTAAGAGTTACTCATAATTCACTTTACGCATATTCAGTCTCGGGTATTTTAATTAGAAGAACCGGTGTAAACTCATTTACTTTTAATCGATACATGTATGACATGAACACGTGGACTGAGTTTTGATAAATAGTTTTGTAGTGTAATGTTGCCGTTTTTTGGAGAGATAGTTTCTATAATAGCACATTTATAATATACGGATACAGACAATTGACTCTGTCCTAATTATCATATAAATTCAATCCTCAACAAAGATATTTATTATTAATCAGCTAAACTATATAAGCCGTATTATACTAGTAACTCTACATGTAATACGACGCAAACTCGGTCAATACGAATCGAAAGTCCACCAATATGGGGAAAAACAGGCCAAAATGAAGAAACTCTCCAGTACGAGATTTAAATGACGTCACTAACATTATCTGACTTCTTTCACGTTAGATTATCAACAATGAAACTATTGCTGCTATTGATCATTCAAAAAATATAGTCAGTCAAAATCCTGTTGGTAAAATAGATTAATAAAAGTGTGATACGTTATTTTCATATTGTCCGAGCTATTTGTCCTCTGATTGTCATATTTGCTAGTGGTCTTCGACCGTGGGCCAATATGACAGTCCTTGGACGAATAAATGTAAATACAAAAATGAGAAATTTGAAGCGCTCTTAAGAAAATTAAACAATAGGACTAACATAGAAATGTACACTGCCCTTAAAAATGATTCTCTTAAGAAATTTGAAGAAACTGGGCCAACGATGCTCTCTAGCAAACTCATTATCTATTATCTTACATTATTCTCTTTTAAGGGCTATTGGTCAGCCATCTTTGAAAAAAAAATCCAAAATGGATGGGGTATGGTTAATTGAAATTTTCATCCAAATGTATATTATAGGCATGAACATTGTCAATAAATAATAGATTCCATTAATGCAACACTATTGATGTGAACATAATATCAGAAACAATATTTATTTGGCAGAAATAGTGCCCTTTATATTCGAAAAGTTTAGTGCAAGTGTTCTCTAAGATGTTTTGTTTTTTATGTTAAATAAATTTGTCCATAGAATTGTCCATTTATCTGAAAATGGCACACGAGACATCATTTCTAAATAAAGTGAGCCATTTTATCACTTCATCCAAAATTCGAAGTACACCATTGTTAAAAATGAAGATTTTCTTTATACGCCATGTGCCTTCAACACACGCACATGATACACATGAAAAGCATGCAGGTGAATTGTAAATTGAAACATGCTGTATGGTGAAACATTCGGATAAACAGGTAATTTGATCGTATTCATATGTTATTATTTAGTTTGATCTGTTTTTATAGGAATATAATAGTAAAATTACTCTTGTGTTGCCATGTTTCTATTCAGAACAGTCGCTCAGTTGTGTTTAATACATCCAAAAATATAGTTGCCATTTATAATAGTTTGACAATTAAAATCCGTCAGTGCCACCATACTATAGCATTGAGATTATTTTGAAAGTGCATGCCATTGAAAGATTAGCTTGTTTTTTTTACAATGATTGACTTTGAAATGTGGATGATGTGATAACATGCCGTATTTAACTTAGAAATGATGTCTCGTGTGCCATTTGTAGATAAATGGACAATTCTACATGTTCTATGGACAAATTTATTTAACATAAAAACAAAACATCTTAGAGTAAAATTGCACTAAACTTTTCGAAAATAAAGGGCACTATTTCTACCAAATAAATATTGTTTCTGATATTATTTTCACATCAATAGTGTTGCATTAATGGCATCTATTATATCATTGACAATGTTCATGCCTATAATATGCATTTGGATGAAAATTTCAATTAATCATACCCCATCCATTTTGGATTTATTTTTCAAAGATGGCTGACCAATAGTCCTTAATATTCTTCTAATACTCCCTTTTCCCCTTCCTTCCTATTAAAAAATTTAAAATATAGTCATACAATATATTTAATATTATCTAAACAGCGTTATGCAATTTAACTGTTACGTGCTGTTTAAATTTGTTTAGTAATTGTATTTTGTTAATGTAATGTTGTATGCAAAAAATAATAATAAAAAAAGCGTAATAACGAAGTGCACGTAATGTACCATCGTAATGATGACACCACGTAAGGTTTCTATTTACATGATTTAAGTGAAATGCTTCGAAAACCTCTTTTGAATGATTTTATTTAATATACTTTTAAATGAGAAAACAGTTGATATAATAGTACACAGCAACTGTATGAATATATATATACATACTTTGCATTCATTTGCAGTAATATTATTTTAGTTAAATGATATTTATCAATATTCCATATATGGCAATTTGGAACTATGACGTAACAGTTCACAACTGTGGGCTCCCATATCCATTTTAGAACAATTTTCAAATTACCATATTTTTTATTGTTTATCATCTGATTTTAATAATTGTTTCAAGGTCTCACCACACAGTGCAATTTTATTATGTTGGCCTATATGACAAACGTTTACCGGGCCATTTCGAACCTCTAGTTCCAAGCTAAAGGTCACTTTTTTATGAAACACAGTCATTTGCCCACACAAACGTGTACAAAATATGGTACGTTGACCAGCTTGTTTTTTTTTAATTTGAGTGGTGGCATCCATTGCACTATTTTGGTCTTTTACTCCAGAGTTTGTACCAGAATTCCTCAAGTTCTTCACCCATAAACCTGTCATATTTTGGTGTCAGTGTCGTCTTATAGCTTCACGTCCAATTTCAGACTGTGTTCATCTCACCTGCAACAGCAATACATATATCTGTTAGCAATTACTAAAAATATTTAAAACCGAACAACACTACTTGTAATGGCGCAAGTTTAAAAAGGGTGCTAAATGTATAGTGAGACCTCCAAGGGAGGCTCATGAGAGTGCGCGTCTTTAAAATCATAACCGAAACAACTATAGAAAACTATCTAACACAAAAAAATATTTATCTATACTTTTGTCATAGATTATATGAATTTATGGCACAAAATGCAACATGCATCCGTTCGCTTCGTGCCATATTCATGACGCGAACAAATCATGGATTTTAGTCTCTATCGAGAATAGAAGATATCGAGTAACTTTTGTGTTCTAAGAGAGTTTGTTCTTCAATTATGTAGGATTTGTTTTGGATATGTATTTAATCTAAAAGAAGTGTGCTGTTTGTCTTGCAGGCAGTGTTGCTTAATATTAATTATTTACCAATGCCCATACATGATTTTTTTTCTTTCTTATTGAATGAAGTTTTCTTGAACAGACGTAGTGGTGAGATTTATTTTTTCTATTCAACAATAGATTATTATATTACCTGTCATACGATTACATTAAAAGCCATTAAGGTGGATGTCAACACAAGCATGGCTCCAATAAAACAAGCCCTCCATGCATTCAACTGTCAAATTGGCATCTTCTACAGGCTTCCTGTATAAAAAGATAAAATGGGCTTTACTTAGCACATGTTTACAATATTGATAACAATGTCACTATTCCTATTTGAGAAATCCATTGTACAAAACAAAATGTAGAGAGAAAAATCAGAAAAGAATACCCAACAGTGATTAAAAAGGGGAATAACTAAACAAAAAAAACTAGCAGGGGAGATAACTCGGAAACACCAAATGACACCACAACTTGTGAAAAGCAGAAAAACAATCGAAAACCACTGGCATGCATGCAGTTTAGTCAGAAATTGTCACAATACAGATAACACTATCAAATGTAAACGTTAAAAATCTGTGAAATTATCACAATCAGTATATTTTATAAAATGTATGTCAATTTCATGTTATATCGAAACTGTCAATTAATCGCATTCAACCGCGTTGCGTGAGTCAGTCAGTCAGTCAGTCAGCCAGCCAGCCAGCCAGTCAGTCAGTCAATAACAAAACTTTTTTCCAAATGATAAACACTGATCAACTGCTTGCGACCGACTGCGATGTTTCTCCAGAAGACACTGTACAACATCTCAAAGCAGAGAAAATTGAACACTGACCAATTCGGATCAGATTGAAAAAGTTTGAAGCATAAAACTATACATACTACAGCACACCACTATTCATGCCAAAAAAAAATTCAGTACAGATCTGCGATGAAAATATATCAAGGCAACATAGGCAATCTTTTCCGAGAATAATGACAGAACCAGAATTTAATGTTTTATTATGACGCGAAATTCACTTGAATTTCAATGAATACATAAAATTCGCGTAATTATTTTTTTTGATTTAAACATATATTTGCACAGTTTTATTTCTTAGTGCAAAATAAAATTTATAATCAGAATTTAGAATAGAAAACAATGTTAATGCCATTTTTTAACTTACGCAAAAAGAGACGATAAAGAATGTAACAGTACATTAAACTTTTGTCTGGATTTTTTCCCTATAAATGAACAGACACACAATATTTATGTTTTTATATGACAGGACGCGGAATTTGTACGAAATGCGCATGAAAAATATAAATTAATCCACAGGTAAATGTATTTATCACTTATCTGGCAATAGTTGTGCTGCTATACAATTCAGATTTACCTCATTTCCCCGTGCAGTCACACAGTGGTAAAAGAAGTATCTACGTCATGCAAATAATACTTATTTTTACATACAAATTAGCGGATTTAAATATATGTTTCTCTCCGGGACAATCAATAAATGTTCATATGATGTTTAAGAGTTAAATTTGTTAATTGATAATACTACAAAAAGGGTGGCTATTTATCTTTAAAGCAGACAAGGAAGAGCGCGACTAACGTTAAATACTTGATGAACCTTTTCGACAAATAAGCACACCGCACCGCGGTTTTGAAAGTTGCTTCACTGCATAAGTGGGTGGGGTATGTTTCTAATATTGTCAATAGCTGGAATAAACAATTTGCTATACAAACACATACCTATTATAGATCATATGAAGCTGCTTTCCATGATGTGAACATGTCCTTGGAATAGTGTCGGTACATTGTATCCATTTGAAACCGACCGAGACGAGAACGAAACTTCCAGAAACAATTTATCGACTCGCAAGCACACACTGATTTTGATAAATCCAAACAAATATCCATGTTTCAAGGACAAGTTGATACTGCATGTACATAAGTAGGCACTGACATTTGCGCTCAAAGATTTATAGTGTTTTATCAGGATGTTTCATCGCCTGGAAACATATCGACATTACGGAAGTGATTTGAGAAGTTCACTATGAACAATATACATAAAATAATCCATGTTTCAAGGACAAGTTGATACTGCACGTACATGAGTAGGCACTGACATATGCGCTCAAAGATTTATAGTGTTTTATCATGATGTTTCATCGCCTGGAAACATATCGACATTACGGAAGTGATTTGAGAAGTTCACTATGAACAATATACATAAAATAATCCATATAATAAGGTCCATTTCCATGTGCAAAATCACTAATTTATGCCAAAATCCAACTTTCTTACATTGCAATTAATGCTAAAATGTCCAATTTAACTTTTTCACACAGTTGAAAAACTCAGAAATATTGATCTCTGTCAATACAGGCAGATCATCCAAGCGTCTAGGTGATTGTTCTTTCAAGGTCTCACTACACAGTGCATTTTTACTATGTTGGTCTATATAACAAAAGTTTACCGGGCCATTTCGAACCTCTAGTTTGCAGCTAAAAGTCACAATTTTATGAAACACAGTCATTTGCCCACACAAAAATTTACAAAATATGGTACGTTGACTAGCTTGTTTTTTTTTTAATTTGAGTGATGCACTATTTTGGGCTTTTACTCCAGAGTTTGTACCAGAAATCCTACACTTCTGCAATACCCATAAAACTGTCATATTTTGGTGCCAGTGTCGTCTAACTGCTGCACATCCAATTTCAGACTGTGTTCATTTCACCTGCAACAGCAATACATATATCTGTCAGCAATTATTAAAAATATTTAAAATCGAACAACACAGTACTACTTTTTATGGCGCAAGTTTTATCCTACCATGGCTTTCAAGGGAGCTGACTGTGTAGTGAGACCTTTACTTTTTTCAGAGTTCACAGAACACTCAATAATAGCGCTGCTTGTTTTTGTCGCTACGACGAACAAGGTCTTACTGAAAGGTCAACTACAACATATATAGGGCAATATACTTTCTTCCATATCACATTTGTAGCCATTAAACAAAGAAATACTATTATTGGTATTGATATGTTGCTAGATATCACGATTTCCATCTATTTTCAAACATCAAACCCGTCAAACATAAATAGATTCGTGCAAAGAGGAGATATATTGTGCAATACCGACATACATTGTCTGGCCTTTCCGTGTATATGCTTTGATCAAAACATATAGGAAACATTACTAAACATTTATTAGACTTCACATTTTAAAATTTAGCGACATGATTATTGGTGGTCAAAAATAAAGTAAAACTTCAGCTTTTTAAGTATTTTGGAAAAGACGAAGATTTTTGCATGACAATGTGTAAAACAGACCTCAAGATTTCCATGTGTACCATAGAGGAATGTTGATGATTTGGTACATGACGTACTATATATATCTTGCAATTGAAGAAGTATAGCTATATTTACTTAAGTTTATTTTGTCTAGATAATAGAAAAGAGTATGAGAGTGGACCTTTGGAAACGGCCGAACACGATAGATATGAAATACTGCAGTCTCGGTTTGATTGAAACTGTTCATGAACGGTAGTGAAATATGCTTGCTACCGTTCACGCCACCTAGCCACGGGTTAAGCAAAACTTACTAACTAAATAACTAAATAACTAACTAACTAACTAAATAAATAAGTAACTAATAGCCTTGATAGCCATATGAGGCCCTCGGGCCTCACAAAGAGGCACATCTTCGCCAGTTAATAACCGCTAAATACATCATGTACATAATGAATCTGCATTAGCCTATGATATATAAAGATCTTTACAACTAACATTAATGATGATACCAGTTGTATTTTACCTATGTTGCCATGCGGACTTGGAATTCAATCCCAGAAAATATCCGGACTTCTGTTTCTATTTATGCTTTCAAATACGATTATAAACTATTTCTATTTCAAGATAACGGGTGTTCTGCTCAAATTAAGTTGTGTTAATAGTGAATACTTGTTTTGAATGCCAGCTTGAAACATAGAATGAATGCTACATGCATGTATTCACTTGCTATTGTTTATAAGATGCTGTTTTTATTAGACGGCCTCATGGAAGATAAGTGTTGTGCAATTGTTTGTATAATCTTAATGAGTTGTACCTTCATGAAATAAAGAATTTGTTATTATGATTATTATTATTATGTTGACCCATGTACAATTCGCCACTAAGCTTTCTTCTTCGATTGTTCGGTTCAAATAGGTTTTCGACACTATGATAACATGTACCTAAACCATAAAAGAACGGTTACGTTTGATGTTTATTTTCCGTCTTATCTTGTCGTGCCCCTAATGGATTTTTTTCAATGAAATACAGTGGGCAAAAATCTTATATGGTAAATGTTCGTTACTTCCAAATAATCTCTCTTTTCAGTATTTATTAACAAGGACACTAGAGTTTTTTATTACAGTGTGACGGCTGTAAAACGTCTGGTCTTGCTAAGAACCAGAAATGTTATGTTTTACTAGTTCCTTGGGATCATCGGGCCAACCAGTGTAGGCCGATTTGAAGTAAAATACCGCTTAAGCCGGTGCAAGAGGACATTTGAGAGTTGTTGCTTTACAAATTACCTCTCATGAACAAACTCAATAACATTGAGTATATTACTTGTTTTCTCTTACTTGTGTTCAAAGATACAAAAGGATCTCTCGCTTCAATATTTATTAAACAACTAAAAAGAATATTAAAATAATATATAAAGACACAACAACTTATCTCACAATTCACCTACAAACAAAACAATGCGCAATAAAATACTAAGTATAAGAGGCAAACACATCGGTTACAGCTTAAGACAAACGGCATGCATGCCATGACCGATGTCATGACACAACTTTTCTTTTAAACTCGATTTGTGACTACACACTGTAAAGTATATATGATTAAAGTACAGGTCACCGAATGCATTTCCCCGACTATTGACACTAGATACTTTGTTCATAATACACATTTCTACGTTAAAGGTTTTCCATAAACCAGCAAGTCGTGTTTTGTCTGTTATTGACAAAGGCGAACAATAATAATGTAATAGCATTGCGGCAGGAGAGTATATTCAAGTCTAAATTGCATGCCATATAAGATCATTATACTCTCATATATGAATATGACGTTTGAGTGATATCCTTTTTTCCACAGCAGCAGTACAATGCAGTATAGGTTACATTATGCTATATTTACGTCCCGAGTTTTTAGATAACTCTATTACACAATTTAATTAACTTATTTAATGGAATTGCCTTTTGAATGAAACACAGAACATCAATAAAATAGATATAACATGATTTAGAGAAAAATCTAGACAATTTCATTAAAAATATTCGTTCATCAAAATCCGTTCAATATCGGAAGTTCCAACAGAGATATAACCGTTTCCATCGAAATGGAGGCCTTGACGTTGTTCCAGTTAAAACTATATACACAGTATTTTTTAATCGCTGATTAGGATACCCATGATTGATTTTTTTCTTGCATACTATTGCTATCTTGTGCACCATCAACGTTGTTTATGTCTACTTGCACAATGAGATCATTTAACTGTTGATGTTATTTATATGACTGTTGATTTGCGTATCATTTTTCAGCCTCCATCTGTAAAGGAAATATAAAAAGATCGGACAGGGAAAGTAGCATTCAAGGAGGACAGTCAACCACAAAACACAGAAACAAACACGCAAACAGACAAACAAGAAGACAAAAGTAATAAAAAATACAAACGACATCACAAACACAAAAGGGTTGACAATAAGGCTACCGCCTTGGAACGGTCAGTGGCAAAGCAGGCCACTGGGGGTTTAAACCGGTTCTAGGGTGCATCAAACCTCACACTTTCCCTACTGTCATCCCATTAAAACAGGACAGTGTAAATAAAGAAATCCCCGTCATGATCTAATCTCTAACCAACTAGGCAGCATCAATAGGCAATATAAGTAAAACACAAATATGCTCGTGTAAATATAATACAAAAGAACAATAGCCTAGAAAGCCACAATGAAGGCTGTAAGGTCAGTATGATATATTGACAAGCACTCATGCAAAACACGGATATCCGTATCCGGTATGCGGACAATTGCCAAACAACAACGTGCGTTTCTGTTTTTAAACTGCATCAGTAGTGTTGCCGCTGAACGTTCTAGGTTGCGGTATCCTAAATATAGCATGGACTTGACCACGCCCTTTTCTCTCAGCCAGAAGTGAAATGTCACACAAATTAAAACATGCCAGATAAATGTTTCAAAATACATTTTCAGAGTAGTTAATTAATTATATATAACATTTATTCAAATAAGAGCATGTATTTTTACCAAATATTTCAACATGAAATTGTGAGATTAACTCCCACTCAAAAACAGGTAAATCCTTACTGCGCTTTTGCATGTAAACAAATATGGCGGCCCCCGTGGTAAGTTCTGTAGGGGAAACATGCTGAATTTTAACTTTTAGCACATTGGAATTGGACTTACCGTAAAGATACATCTTTTTGAATTTGTATGTTTAGTTTAATTTTTTATCTTCGGAAAAGCTTGCATTTTGGCCTATGGGAAAGCAATTAGTGTAAGGCAGTACCCATGTTGTCAACCCTTTAATGTATGTAGTGTCATATATTTTGCTACTTAGTCTGGAGGCCACTTTAGCCCTCTGCTCTAGTTAAGGCTCGAGTTCAACATTTTGCGAGGAGCAACGTGTTTGGTATCATTGGAAAGGTAACACCCTGGCCTTTTTCATGTGCTGATTTTGCAAGTGACGAGAGACATCGAACTTAAAGGTCATGACCCTTTTTCACGGTGTTTTGTTGGATGAAAATGAAAATTTACCATGATAGCTTTGTAAGTTTTCAGTTCATGTAAGATAATAAAATGTATACAGTGGTGTATGATACGTTAAACATGAATTTAATATATTTATATTAATGCCAGTTTAGATTGCTGACTACTGTAAATACCGCAGATAACGTTAACGTGGTTCTGAAGTCTCATTTTTAAAGTTTGAATTTTTTTTTTATTTTCCTGGTAGTTTTCATGTCGTTCAATATTAGAAAAGAACCCGTCTACTGTGATGATTTTGAAAGTTACGAGACATCCTGATGCCACAGCTGATGGCTACTATTTCAAGTTTTTGTTAAATGAAAATTCAAAATTCAAAATTGAACATGATATTTTATAGAGTCAATTGAGTAGGAGTGCCAATTGATAAGGAATGCCAATTGATAAAGAAAATCAATTATTGATATCTTAAATAAATATCTGATATGTTATATGGGTGCCGGTTTTGGCGGTCCCTGGTTCAAGCTTCACATGCGAAACAAGTTTCACTGGAATGTTCTTAAGCAACACACGTCCCCAGCCTCGTTCGTCAGATGGGGACGTAATCCAGAGTGTACCGTTTATTGGAGTATATTCCTCGTTAAAGAACGATAAGAATGTTACTATCCATTAGTTAAAATTCCCGGATGCCTATATTTTATAACCCTGCCTCTGGAGAGGCTCTAACTAGCCGGTACTGTGTGGATGAGCCGTTAAGCACTGCATAATTATACGAAACGCGTAGTATTCAATAACACTAGAATTAGAATCGCAGTAATGATTTTTAGTTTTCCTTGCAAATCCTGGTTATTAGGTGAGGGGGATTAGTTTGGCGAGCGTGCGAGCGGGCGGGTGTGCGTGCGAGCGTGCGGGCGTGCGGGCGGCTTCAAACTCTTTGTTTCCGCTCAATAACTTTTGTTAGGAATGCGACATTGCGATGAAACTTGGAGCGTAGATGGATTTTCTGGACAGAAAGCTTCGGATTGCATTTGGGATTACTGAGGTCAAGGTCAAGATCCCTGTTACTAAAAATAGAAAAACGGTTTCCGGTCAATAACTTAAGTAATGAATGAGATATTAGAATGAAACTTGCTGTGTAGGTAGCTTATATCAAAATGAAGTTTGGGATTGAATATATTTGGGATCACTGTGGTCAAGGTCATGGTCATTGTTACTAAAAATAGAAAACAGTTTCAGCTCAATAACTTTTTTAGAATGAGATATTGGAACGAAACTTGTTGTGTAGATACCTTATATGGAAAGGAAGCTAAGATTGAAGTTGGTGTCAAGGTCAAGTTCACTGTTACTACAAATAAAAAAAACACGATATCCGCTAAATTACTTAATTTAGGAATGAGATACTGCTGTGTATGTAGCTTATAGTTTCCTTACTATCAAATGTTTTCTTTCTTTACAGTCCTTATTGACTGTGTATGCATTTATGTTTGTGATTCACATGTCATTCCATTTATTCTATATTGTACACTGTTTATATATCATTTAATACTAGAACTCCAACAACATCATTTATATAATTTGCAGTTGTTTTCTTTGGTAGAAAAAACAAATTTGTTTACTTCATGTTCATCTTCCCGGTACTGTAATAGCATTTCAAATGGAAAACCTGGTTTTCGTGGAATTTCCACGTTTCTTGTTATTTGTTATTTTGATTTTATATTTCATAGTATATTTACCTTTTGTCGCAATTTTAATAAAAACTACTGTTATCTATGAAAAACACAGCATGTATGACTATTCTTTATACAATTTTGTTAGAACCATAAGCAAGCCAATTATTGGGAAAATTTCACGTGTTTTTAAAAAATGATTAGCATACGTGGGATGTCTGCTTACTAGTATTAAAGGAACAACCACCTTTTTTATTGTAACATTTCTGGCTGTTGAACGACGAGTATGCTAGTTAACATTAACGTCAAGACTGTAATTTTGCTGAATTATCAAGAGCCAAGACGGTACTTATTGTGATTTTTGAGGATATGCACACCATTATTAATTAACTTACACATATGATATAATGAAAATATAAATATGTATTACTGTGCCGCGATTACCACCACCTTAGAAAATCTTTGACTAGAACTTATCATAGACCGAGAATACATTATCGCTAAATCTACAAAGCGTCTTGTGTTTATATATTTTAAAAGCAAATCCCTCCCTACCAAACATGTTCTTCTTATCAACGTTTTTGTGTTTAATCCACGTATCTCAATGCTTTAAACTAATTTGTAGTTTCAAGCATGATATATAAGAAATGTTGGTCATTGGGAAAAACAAAAAAGTGGGAATACCAGAGATTTGTGGAATATTTGACAAATTATCCAACCTATGCCGAACGAGGTAGGATAACTTAAAATGAAAACGTTATGTCGTCAGAACTTAAAGGTTGGCAATATAAAATAATGTGTCCATAATCTGTGGAAACTATTATTTTAAACATAAACCATGTATTCCTTAAATATATAATTATTTATTAATGAATATTAAGCAAAACTTTGGTGTAAGTGACCTTATGATTCCGCGTAAAGTTAAAAACATAAATGAATATTATATGTGTTGAATGAATGAATAAATGAAGAAATGAATGAATGCAACTATTCATGTCACATCCAAAATCAGAACTGAACATGGGTACCAGGGAAAAGGCAAGTAAATACCCTTTCGAGTGAAATCACTCTCTATATTTTCAAAATGTAGAACTAGACTCAAAATTCGTCGAGTGGTCAACATATTCCGTATGGACAGACGGCGAATTGACGGACGAGACGGCGGATGGGCGGACGAGGAATAAGTGATCATTATTTATTACCTTACCTTTGAACATTTGGCTCATGTTAGCTCATTACCGAAAGTAGTTTCATACACAAACACAATAATTATGCTTCAAAAAATGACATGTAATTGTAATGTTTTATTTAATTATTGTGAAAACGGGTCATGACCTGTGACCTCAATTTACCCCGATTACTCCCAAAATCAGGGATAAACAGGGGTATCACGACAAAGGCGGGAGAATACCCTTTCGAGTGATAACTTTCTCTTTAGCTGCTCGCAATATTTTTTTAACTATACTTGCAATTCATGAAATGGCTATTAGACGTTTGTCCTGACATACAGCAAATGGGCGGACAGACGGCGGATTAGCGGACGGACGTACGGACGACGAACGAAGAATTATTATCACCGTACATTAGCTTACCTGATCGTTTTACTAATGTTAACTTATGACCTAAAGATGCTTCATTTATAAACAAAATAATAATGGTTTTCAAACTTGTACATTGATTTTTTCAATTAAATATTATAGAAAAGGGTCATGACCGTTGATTCAATTTACACCTTCACATATACAATCAGGGCAGAACACGGGTACCACGACAGGTAAGATATTACCCTTTCTATTGATACTTGTCTCTATGCTACTCGCAGAATGTTGAACTCGACTCACAATTCATTGAGTGGCTACTAGATGTTCTCCCGGACAGACGGCGGATGGGCGGATAGACGGCGGATTGGCGGGCGGACGGACGGAAGGACAACGGACAAAGACTTACCATCGTTTATCAGCAAATCTGTGAGCCTTTTATTTATGTTAGTTTATGACCAAAATATGCTTCGTGCATAAACAAAAGAATAATGGCTTTCAAAAATGTACATCCAATTTTTCAATTAAATATTCTGAAAAAAGGTTATGACCTTTGACCTCAATGTTCTAATGTACAAAATCAGGGCAGAACACAGGTACCATGACAAAGGTAAGATATTACCCTTTCGAATGATGTCGATGTCTATGCTCCTCGCAAAATGTTGAACTCGACTCACTATTCATTATGTGGCTACTAGACGTTCTTTCGGACAGACGGCGGGTGGGCGGATGGGCGGCGGATGGGCGGACGTACGGACGACGAACGAATACTTATCACAGCATACCAGCTCACCTCTAAGACCTTTTATTACGTTAGCTTATGACCAAACTATGCTTCATGCATAAACAAGATAATAATTACTTTCAAAAATGTACATTCAATTTTTCAATATAATATTCTGAAAAGGGGTCATGATCTTTGACCTCAATTTATCCATGTCATATACCAAATCAGGGATGAATACGGGTACCACGACAAAGGCAAGATATTACTCTTTCGAGTGACACTTATCTCTATGCTCCTTGCAAAATGTTGAACTCGACTCAAAAATCGTCGAGTGACCTCTAGACTATTTAGTTCCTTCGTAATTGTTATTGTTTTGTGTTTGTGGTGGCTTGCGTCCTTTGAATGCTATGTTTCCTCTTTTATATTTGAATCTATTGTTTAAGTTATATACAATTTAAATATAATAAAACAAACTTTAGTTATCTTTACTCTTATGTAGGTAATATGTTTTATTCTTGTTTCAGTATATTTCTCTACTTCAGTAGTTTCTGTAAACATATTCATGCCAAAATCTAAAATATGCAGGAATATCGCATCTATGTTAGTCTGCGATATATTGCAAACTTATGCGACTTCTTTGTGTTTTAAATGCCTTAAATAATAGAATGATAACACAATATTTTAGTTAAAAAATATTTATTTTACGGAAGCTGTATACACTTATTTAAACACTCTCAATGTCTTCCTGGTTAGAACCAGTACTAAGCCAATGAAGATCAAGTGTCTTGCTTAGGGACAAAATACATATAGCCATGATGGGAATCAAACCCAAGACTTTTGGATCCAATGCTCTACTACTTGACCACAGCGCTCCATTTGATTGAATGAAATACTACAAAATATGAAGTAAATGAAAGGTATCCAATATGGTTTAACAACTACGATAAAAGTCATATGTAGTAAATGGGCGCACATGCATAGCCACATACCTATGTTGAATAAGCATTATTAAACGTTTTAAAATACTACCGTCTAGAAATGTAATGAACGATATTTCAATAAATGTTGTGAATATATACTTATTTAGACATAACTAGACAAAGACCCATCGTAATAATTGCAGAGAAATACAGCAGATGATATCTGTCTATTGCGATTGCGTGAAAGGCTACACTTTCACATCAAGATACATATACTGAAACGAAAACGAAACGCAACTCGGGAATTTCTGCTATATGTTGTATATACTGCACACTTAATTCCACATACTATTCCCAAGAAAGATATTTTGCAAAACGAAACGCTGTAGTTAGTTAGAGAAAGAACACAACTGTGATGTAGACGTTTTAATCACAATAATCGTTGTAACAAGAAATTCATAAATGTTGAAGTATTGAGCAATTTCAATACTGTAGTTAACGTACAGAGTTTGCAAAATGTTGTATCCTAAGTTTGCTCACAAGCTTGAGGCAATCGCGAACTCAGACAAATATCGAAACTTTGAAGAAGTACTATTTACTGTGTTATGTGTTCTTTTAGTCTTTTTTTCCGAAAGAAACGGTCTTATGTAGGTGAGTACCATTCGATTAACAGCAGCATATTACATACAAATTAATCTATTGCGGAAATTCCCGAGTTGCGTTTCTTTTTCGAAGCCGGTTACAATCGGCGGACCTACCGTATTCAAGAGCTATTATTTATCATTAACGCTAGACGTAACGAATATAATATACTAAAGGAAAAAATAAACACAACTCGGCAATTTCCGCTATATTGTGTATGTTATAATATGCTGCGGTAAATCGAAGGATACTTGACTACATTAGACCTTTCCTTTCGGAAAAAAGAATAAAACAACACATAACACACCAAATGTTATCCCTTCAAAGCTTCATTAGTGACAGAATACGCGTTTGGCTCAAACAGGTGAGCAAACAGGAATATTTTGTAATCTCTTCACATTAAAAACAATATGAAATGACTCAGATTGTCAAAGCGGAACTTCAACATTTATGAATTTTGTCTTACACAGTGTGCTGTGATTAAAAATTCTACAACAGTACATTACTTTACTTCATCTCACTAGCTCTAATCCTATTATTTTACAAAACATCTAGAGATTTCTCTGGAATATTACCTGTAGTTAAGTGTGCAGTATATAAATAATATAGCGGAAATTCCCGAGTTGCGTTTCTTTTGTACTGTAGTATATATATACCGATAAGGGACCTCAGCTGAACAAGTTACACCATAGTGTAATCTGATTAAATTATTCTTACATTTTGATAACAATTAAAACCAATGCAGATCAGAATTTGCTGTTATATAATTATATTAACGTGGAAAATTAAAATTACCAGAGCCATGATTTTTTCAGATAGTTCATGCAACTGGGGTTTATTGATATTAATTTTGTTATCAATAAATTTAATTTAAACATATATCTTCCTCAGCATGGTATTGTAAGATTAAAGTACAAAACACATATTGCGAATTCAAGTAGATAACAGTTCAATACGCACTTGTTGTCCATAGAGAATGTCTGGATATTTCCACTGTGCCATACAACATTCATGACATGCATTTAATTAGTTATTTTTCGATATAGCCATAGCATGACGCGAATAGTAGCAAGTAAATGATTGATCTTAAACTTGGTTATGACAAAGATATACACACAAAGATAGTACATGAGGTTTTGTAGGTCGAAGGTTTTTAATTGTATACACAAACCCTGTGATAAGTTTATTTATTATACCTCACATAAAACGCCCATGCTAAATCCCCATAAACAATGTTTTATTTCTTACTATCTTACGCGAGGATGATAGTAAAGTAAGTAGCAGGGTGATAGTAAAAATATTATCACATGCGCAGATTTTATGCGCGATGTTTCGGTGGCGTCATCGGCTCAGTATGGTGAAATTGCTATTTTTAACTCATCATAACTTGAAAAGTACTTCATCATTAATAATATACCACTCATTTTCTTAGTTATGTTATTTCCAATGCAACGATATAAACTTTCATAGCAACTTGAAGACAAAATGCGGCAAAATAGTCTGCTTCACTGCGCATGTCCCGCTTCACTCAAACAAGCAGTGACTGTCTATCCGGCAAAGTGAAATATGTACTGAAAATGAATCTTATTTTTGACCGAGGGGATTTCAGTATAATAAAATAAATATCACATCCATGAGAGGGTGATAGTAAAAATGTTCACCCTTCGGATATTGATTATCACCATCGGGAGATGCATTTACTCATTCGCCTTTATATTACGACTATAATACCGACCCAGTTGCGTTCAAGTATCCCAAATAAATGTAGAACGGACGCAGAACGAACGCAGAATGAGCACAGAACTTACGCAGAACGAACGCAGAATGAGCACAGAACTAACGCAGAACGAATGTAGAATGAACGATGCAGAATCTTCAAACTGAATGCGAAATGAATGCTGAGTGCATTTTTATAAACGTAAAGAAGAACGATGATACATACATTTTTTTAAACGCTGAAATTGCAAATCGTTCGCATAAGCCTTTTTAAAAATGCAGATCGTTTGCATTAAGCGTTATTTAAAAATGCTAATCGTCTGCATTTGCGTTTTTAAAAATGCAAATCGGTTGCATATGCGTTTGTTAAATATGCAAAACGTTGCATTTCTTGACACGAACGCAAATTCATCTCACTTTTTCGGATAAATTCTAGTTTTATCCTTTTGAACGCAGTTAAATCGATAATTACCAAAATCCACTCGAGTTTAATTTCAAAATTACATTTTGTTGCAGAGATAGTGAGTCTCTTACCGTCTTTCTTCACCACTTTATTGAAGAGCTGTTTAACTTTAAGAATTATATAATTTGGGCAAAACATTACTTGGGTGATGTTGTGATTGTTAAACTCTGCACGAACGAACGCAAATGCATTTTCTCCTTTTGTGCATTTAAACGCACGCACTATGTTGCGTTCAGGAACGGGTTTCGTGCAGTCAAATGAATGCTTAGTTTCGTTTATAAATGCTGAATGCATTTATGAACAAAAAAAAAGATATTTGAAAAAACAACAACATACATTTATATAAATGAAATGCAAACGGAGCGCAAACGGAAGGCAAACGGAAGGCAAATGGAATTCATTGTTGGGGTACTTGAACGCAACTGGGTCTGTATGATGCAGCCCACTGATGTCCAGAAGGTCATGCTAAATTGGTCTCTCTTCAGTAATTGTCATTTGCGGGTGACACAATGATCCAACACACAGTGTAGATTCAGGTGTCCGTCTCTTTGTTTGCGATTGCATCCTATACAGATAGTACAGGACAAGACATGACAGAGGTGTACTCCAAGAGGACCTGGGTCTCATGGTAAACACTGTCGTGAGGTGATTTTCACACGGACAAGTGTAGCACCTTCAAGGGTATTATTGTTCGGGGCGCTTGAATCAGACAAAGGTTCTTCAGCATTTATATGAGCAATTTTACGTATACATACATAAAGTATACATCCTTATAACTGGAATGTATAGTGGTAAATAAAACAATGACTTACTTTTCAAAATCGGTTGAGAAATAAATATTTTAGAGCCGAAATTCCTTTTGGATGAGGTTTTCCAATGTAAATTTATTGTTTGTTGTGACAGCAGAAAATAAAGAAATGCACCCTAGAACCTGCACAGCGGCCTTTTTTTGCCGCTGAGCGTTTCACGGCTGTAGCCCTATTGGCAACCCTTTTGTGTTTGTGATGTCTTATTTGGCTTTTTATTCATCTTTAAATGTGTTCTTTCTTTCTGTGTGTTTTTGTGGTTGACTGTCGACATTGAATGCTGCTTTTCCTGTTCGATTTGTATATCTATATCAAATAACTTCAGTAAGGCCTAACAATTTGCTAAAAATTATTCAGAGTGTCTTAATTTAAATTGTTCCAACACATTAAAACCATTTTTGGATAGAAATTCTAAAAATAAATATGTTTTCAAATGTCTGATGGGAATTTTGTATTACTCAATCGATTTTGAAAAGTAAGGTGTTTTTATTTACCACTAAAAATTCCACATTACGTGTTCCGGGTATTAACTTTCATTCCCCATCCAACCACTCCTCCAAGAAGCGAAAATGCGGTTGGTTGGGATATGAAATAAAACCCTAATTTCGGCTTAAAAAGTTTTCATATTGTAAAATTAAAACATTTAATAGGTAATTTTAACAGGTTATCGCATTATTTCGGTAAACAATATTTTAAATGTGTTTTATTGTCGAAATATCTCTTATAAAATCTGCTAATATAAGCCTCATATCGCCTAGTGGAATTAAGGCGGAACCACGTAACGAGTTCAAATGATATATAATTTATGTATGTATAAGTAAAACGAACGGTTCAAACTGTTATTATAACCAGACCCTAGTCGATTGTTCGTTAGGTATCTAATCTAGGTAATATCAATGCTGTGCTGGTTGGGAGCTTTCGAATTGCCGCTGCAGAAGCCAGACACGTCAAACAATGAATGGTGTAACAACCAGTTGGCGACTATGAAAATCATCCTTGTGAATATTATAGCTTATTGTATTTATATCTTTATTACGGTAATGCTATTTTGGTTGAGTGAATGATCCATTGACGTATACGGTAACCAAACGACGAATTACTAAGACACAATTGGTGACAAAGACATTTCTCCCTTCTGCCTATTATTTATCTTTATCATCTACATACTGTCAGTTTTTCAGTAACTATTGATTCATATTTTGGATTAGTTATTTAAATTATGCGTAACCCAACCGCTTATTAATAAAACAATCGTTAATTGTGACTGAATGTGTACCCGCCAGATACATACAGGGCTCTCAATTTAATTGTCTAACTGAAGAAACAAGATGAATTAAAACCTATTTAAATTAGAAGACATGGCTTTTGATTGCATGCAACACTAATTATGTAATGATCTACTATTTATGCTCAGCCCTTTAAAAGAGTATGATAGTGGACCTTTGGAAACGGCCGAACACGATAAATACGAAATATTGCAGTCTCGGTTTGATTGAGACTGTTCATGAACGTTAGTGAAATATGCTTGCTACCCTTCACGCCCACTAGCCCCGGGTTGTGCAGAACTCAATATTCATAAAACCAATAGTGCAGAATTTTAACCATCACGAAGATGGCATGTATATGGCGGTGGACGTGCCATATTTACTGCCATTATCCCACGTTCAGCGGCGGATGGTCCCAGTATATAATAAAATTTAAAAAATAATTTAAACTGAGAAATAGTGTCTATATAGTCCGTTAGCTTCATATGACAACATTCGTTATAAAACGTTCTGTCGCAAACACGTTTAATCAAACGCTAGTTTAAATGTCAATAAATAATGAATAGGGGATTCATTGGAATCAACATATACATACACGAGTATTGCGTCTGTTCATGACATGAAGCATCTAGTAGAAAACAATCGTTGTTACTTTAGCAAAATGTATTTGGTTCCCTTATAGTGCCACAGTACTTAGCATTTGGAAAGCTAAACTTGCATCTTGGGTATTTATTAGGGTGATCAGTCATATGAAATTTACGTTTTGACATTGTTCTGTTACTTTTACATGTTGTATCGAATACTCAAATATCTTTCTCGAATCTTCACAATAAAACTCACAATACGTTATATAACTTCTCCAGATTCAGAGAATGAATTTTCCTAATTTAATAAAGTAATATCTCTCAAACTTCATTAATTTACCGCAAACAATAATCTTTTTCTGAAAACAAATTGAATTACTTCTCAAATCCATATTTAAGTATCTTTGTCTGCCTATTATTTATCTTTTGTCATCTGCATACTGTCAGTTTTTCAGTAACTATTGATTCATATGTTAGTTTTGTTATTTAAATCATGCGTAACCCACCTGCTTATTAATAAAACGATCGTTAATTGTGACTGAATGTGTATCCAGCAGGTACCGAATTACATCTTTGGTAGATGAATTCCATAAATGGCTCTCAATTTAATTGTCTAACTGAAGAAACAACATGCATTGCAACCTATTTAAAATAGAGGACACGACTTTTGATGCATGCAAACACTAATTATGTGATGATTTACTATTTATGCTTAGCCGTTTAAATTTAAGACTGAGAAATAATGTCGATATATTCAGTTAACCTCATATGACAACATTCTTCATAACACGTCCAGTGGCAAAAGTTTAATAAAAAGCTAGTTTAAATGTCAATCAATACTGAAAAGGGGATTCCTTGGATTGAAGATAGACCAAATTCAATTCCCATAGGCTCCGAGTATAGGATTGTCACAAATAAAGACACTTTATGCAATGAATTCACATAAACTGCATCCACTGCCAGGAAGATTTATTTTGAATTCCTCTTAAAAAACATACTACTCCGCGGCATTTTACAGAGTTGTTCCCAACCAAAGACGAGAATGTGCGCATGACTTACGTCAAAAACTCCAAAAAGTGAGGACGGACAGTATGAGTTTTAAATTTATTTTTCTTCAAATGCAGTTAAATAAATGAAATAAATGATGGAACATTATTTTAGCCTTATAAATTATTTATTTAACAGTACTTCTGATTTTTTCCTTTCTTGGTGACAAACATGAGAATGGACGCCATTTCCATAGTGATTAATGGCAGAAAAGATCGTATGTCCCATGTTATTCCTCGCTTCCGGTTAGGTATAATTTATAATTGAGGCTATCATCTCTAGGCTTTGGAAGCAACACATCAATAACCGATTATTTAGTCTGTTCATGACATGAACAGCAAAAGGCATCTAGTAGAAAACAATCATTGTTACTTTAGCAAAATGTATTTGGCTCCCTTACCAAACACCATTATAGTGCCACAGTACTTAGCATTTTGAAAGCTAAAAATGCATCTTGGGTATTTATTAGGGTGCTCAATCATATGAATTTTACGTTTTGACATTGTTCTGTTGCTTGTATCGAACACCGTTCAAAATGTATTCAAATATCTTTCTCGAATCTTCACAGCAAAACTCAAAACACGTTATACAACTTTTCTAGATTCAGAGAATGATTTTGCCTTATTTAATAAAGTAATATCTCTCAAAATTAATATCCCTCACTCTCAAATTTAATATCTCTCAAATTTAATATCTCTCAAATTTAACCGCAAACAATTATCTTTTTCTGACAGGCTGTGGAGACAACAAGTTGAATTACTTCTAAGATCCATATTTAAGTATCTTTGTCTGCGTCTAGATATGATTTATTGATCGCAATATTGATATATGTATATCCTGTCGTCGTAAACCGGAGGAATAATGACACCCACAGTCGAAATGGATATCTTATGGCGAATTCAGCGCGACTGCTTTTTACCAATAAGTATTTCTCGGTTATGCCGATCGCTATATTACTCTGTAGGTAATCAAGACGTACTAAAGGAACTGGAAGCTGCTGTTTTATTTCATAAATCAAACACATTTATTTCATTAGCTACTGTTTATAGCCTACATCAGCGGTGTTTGTCTGTCATTATTTCATTTGCTTATCGTCTTTATCGTAAGTATGGCATTGCGGTGCTAAATATATATGATACTATAGCAAGGTACATGCTGTACACTGCTACTTCATAACCAGAACTGAAATACATCAATTTAAACTCTGCTCAGTGAACGTTGGTGAAAGATAGCTTAACACTAATATTAATCAGGATTTGTCTATGTAAGAAAAGTGATCCATTTATATTAAAGGACTAAACAATTGAAATGTGATGCTTCACCAAGAAGTTCATAGATGCTTTTATAAATTATTTAATTATTATGTATAGGCATAATACTTATAAAAGTATCTGCTATATTAATAAAACAAAATTGTATCTTTGATAAACTTTTATTTTCGATTCATTGTTGCCATCACAACACATAATTCGTACATAATATACATTAATATACGTGGTCACGCCTTAATTCCAATAAGCGATAGAATAGCTTATATTAGCAGGATATTATAACATATATTTCGACAACAAAACGTGTTTAAAAACATGTTTTACTGGAAGAAATGTGATAACCTGTTTAAAATTACCTACAATGTTTTAATTTTACAATATGCAAACCTTTTAAGCCGAAATTAAGGTTATATTTAATATCCCATCCAACCGCATTTCGCTTCTTGGAGAAGAGGTTGGATGGGATATGAAAGTTAATTCTCGGACCACGCAATGAAACCTCGATACACACCAATTGTTACGATGTACATAAGTATCTCGATATCAACAGTTAGTCGTGTATTATTTTCTGCAGATAAGCCAAATCATTATCTATAAACGTGTCTATCATTTTTTCCACGATCTCTATAAGACGTCCAACATACATCTACTAAAGTATCGAATAAAATGTAGCTTTATTGTAAATGTATGTGTGACAAATTGGGATTTTTCAGTGAAAGAAAATTCATAATCACCCCATATTTGTTAAAATTCAAACAGAACAAAAAACAACTAACTGTGACGTTGATGACATCGTTTTATTATATACATCGACCAGATAAAATCGTACCTTTACCTGTGTTTGATATTTCGAGAACGATGCATTTTTCTCTTGTTTGTGTTTGTTGTTTCTAAGGAATCTAATTTTCTTTAATCTATACTACATGTACAATAGCTCAATTGCAAATCTCCTTTAAATCTCCAGATACAATAGTGTTAAGTAGAAGTAATACTAATAGTAAAATTTGAACACCAGTAATGGTACATGTATTCAACATTATATACAAAACTTCATATTAATTTGATACATCTTTAGAATGCAAGTGTGTTTTTTGTTAGCGAACGTGTATAGTTCATTACACGAATTCGTGTTAAAGGAGTAAAGAATGAAAGCACCGCAGTTTTGGACATACGATAGAACATGTATCTATATCATGCTTAAACTGTTACTGTTCACATTTCATACAATAAAAGTTCTTGGACCAGAAAGTCAATTGTAATTCTAACTACGTACACCCCACTGTTGGCGTCATGTTGCGTATAGCCTATAAGATGTTGTACGTGTTGTATAACCTACCTGAGTACGAAATAACAATGTCACAATATATTTAGTCAGTCTTCCTTCCGTTTTTCTTCGTCGTAAGTTTTGCTGTATGCGACTTCGCCTTGCTAAACATAGCCCACACCAACAACCCTTCTATGAACAGACTCAATAAAACCGAGTCTGCTACTTTTCTCTCTTGTGTGTGTTTGTTGCTTCCAAGAGATTCCATTTTCAGTATTTATTGACCTTCAAACTAGCGTTTGTTTATTGCTGTAATGTGGCTATTATTGTCGTGCCCTCAATGGGTTATTCTCTTGTTGTTGCGCCTTCTGCCAAGTCAATGAGTTCTTTGTGGCTTTCTAGGCTATTGTTTGTTTTGTATTTATATCATGTATATATACACGAGCATCTTTATATTTTACTTTTGTTGCCTATTAATGCTGCCTTATTGATTAGAGAATAGTTCTTGGAGGGGATTTCTTTATTTACACTGTCTCGTTTTATTGGGTTGACGGTAGGGTAAGTGTGAAGTTTGGTGCACCCTAGAACCTGGTTTAAACCACCAGCGGCCTTTTTTCTCAAAGACCGTTCCAAACCTTGCGTGTTTGTGATGTCTTATTTGGCCTTTTATTCATCTTTAAATTGTTCTTTGTTTATGTGTGTGTTTGTGGTTGACTGTCTTCCTTGAATGATGATTTTTCTGTTCGATTTTTGATATACAAATCAGTAGTGTTATTACTTACAGGTCCTTTATGATCATCAAGCCCAAACTTTGCTGCTTTAAAATAGGATTAATCCGGTGCTAGGTGGCGTGAGAGTTGTTGGATTTATATAATTTTTCATGAAAAGCCTCAATACAACCGAGTTTCTTACCTTACTCCCTTGTTTGTGTTTGTTGCTTCCTATGGACGCCACTTTCAGTATTTATTCCGCTAAACAAACGCTGAACATATTTGGATAGCTGTTTCTAAAAACCAGCACCACCGAACTTGTTCAAATGCTGTCCACATATTCAGAAAATGCTCAGCTCCTGGGTTTAAAATGTGTACATAGTGAATTGTAGGTAAACATATAAATACAATTAGCTTTGCGTTCAAGTGACTTCTCCTCCGAAAACACAATTTGGCTAATATAGTCGAAACTTTACAAGAATGATTGTTTTTCAAACATATTTTACTTTTGTGAAAACAATTCGTTCAAGTTCAACGATTCATCGAAAATAGCAAGCGTTAATATCAAGTTTATTCCAATGAAGTTACCGAAATTAAACAAACAATTCACACCTAGGGTTCCAAATTATATTTAACAAAATATAGGGAAAACAATTAAACATTTTCTCCACTATAAACATGTTGACAGTTGTTTTCAGAAATAATATTCATATTCGTCTTTAAGCAAATTAAGTCTCCTGAGTGACAAATGGTACAGCCCCGGTGATGCAAGGTAATATTTTAGAGATACATTATATAATAATATATTGTTTATAACAAATATACATCGGAAATAAGATAAAATATGCTATGCATGTTTTCTACTAAAGCTCTAAGGTTGTCATTTTTTAAAAAAAAAGGCAATCTGTCAGTTATAGCACGGTTGAAATGTGTTGGCAGTTATTATTATATAATTAATAAGCTGGGGGAAAGAAAACCCATTAGAGCTATGGTACCATGCGTGTTCATGGAGACATGTATAATTCTCGTGGCCAACAGCCCTAGCATACCACATCCCCACCAAAAAGAACAAAAAAGAAGCACAGACACGCATGCACGCACGCACCCATACACGCACGCACGCACACACACACGCGCACACACACACACACACACACACACACACACAGAGTAACATTAAAAGCAAACAAAAACAAAAAGCACCCCAAAACACACACAAAAAAACAACACCAACTAACATTGTAAGATATCATACAAAATAAAATATATCGTAAGCAAAGTTAATACTATGTGACCAAAATATCACACGGATCACCAGGACTTTTACTCCTGGAGATTGTTCATTGTATCTATTATAAAAAGTAAGACTATGATGTTAACGAATATGCACATCAATAAAAGAACATCAACATTCAGGATAGCAGTTCCATAAATGAAAGGAAAATAGTTCCACAGGCAAATAGTTAAAAAAATGTTTGTGTTTTACTTATATTGTATATTAATGCTGCCTCGTTGGTTAGAGATTAGATCATGGCGGGGATTTCTTTATTTACACTGTCCTGTTTTAATGGGATGAAAGTAGGGTAAGTGTGCGGTTTGGTGCACCCTAGAACAGGTTTAAACCCCCAGTGGCCTTTGTTTCCACTGACCGTTCCAAGGCGGTAGCCCTATTGTCAACCCTTTTGTGTTTGTGATGTCGTTTGCATTTTTTATTACTTTTGAATTCTCGTTTGTCTGTTTGCATGTTTGTTTGTGTGTTTTGTGGTTGACTGTCGTCCTTGAATGCTGCTTTCCCTGTCTTTCTTGTCTAATGAAATCAGCTTGTCGGCAGACACTGATATAGATATAGCGAGCGACATGTTTACTATATTCCTACATTATGAAACTGTTATACGTATACATTTGTTATATTGTCCCAAGACTCGTCTGTGACCGAGTGATTAGAGTCTCTTACTTTAAAAAACTGCCCCGCAACGCTGTTGGTTCGATCCCTAATGAGCCTAGAAATCTTTATGTGAGGAAGCTATTCAGATGACCTGCGGAGCGTCAATGGTTCTATCCAGGTGCCCGCCGATGCGTAGGGGACTTCCTTCAACAATGGAAAGTTGGAAAATTCGCCATATGACCTTATTTGTTGATGCCACAATAAAATCCAATTCTGTTCAATATTTTCACAAGAAATGTAGATACAAAAATGTAGATATAAAAGTCTAACAGGAAATGTAGCATGCAAGGACCATAGCCAACCATAAAGGCAAGATATGCCATCACAAACATAAAAGCATTGACCTTAAAACGGTCTGTGGCAAAACAGGGACAGTGTAAATAAAGATATCCCTGCCAGGTTATATTCTCTAACAAACAAGTAGCGTTAGAAGGTATTATAAGTATAGCACATAAATTATCATATCTATAATATAAAAAAGAAAAGACTAGAAGGCCGCAAAGCAAAAACTCAATGAAAAGTCGAACAGATTATGTACGAGGGGCGTTCATTATATAATGCAACTTTGATTCTAAAATTTTATTTTTGGTCCATTGTTGTAGTTATTGATACGGAATATGTTAAAATGAACGTTCCCCCATTATCAAGTTTAAGATACTTCCATCCAATAAAAACTGTGTTCTGCGGGCATTTTTTAAGACATGTAAATGATAATGAACACGCCAAAAACGGAAAAATCTATTCTGACTAAAAATCTGATTTCGACGACCAATATGGACTTTGTTTGCCTAAACCACAAACGTTTATATCTTCCATATGAAAATGTTAGTAGTTTTTATTTCTAATGTGCTTATTTTTGGGTTTATTGCTCCTTAAATGTTGTCAGTGCGACAACAAGCGAGGAGCAGCTTCAGGCTTTACTATTTTTGGAGCGGAGTAACTAAAATTGTTGATTTTTATATTTAATCTTAAGACTATCCCTTCAATTCGTTACCCATATATTTAAAACCATTTTCCGCCATATCTTCAAACTGATTTTGACTATAGTTTTTATTGCAATTTGATATTTTCAGGACTTTCATATTTCCAAGAAAAAGGCATTTCTTGCCTTGGACTATATCGATGTTTTGTATTGAAAACATCGTTTACGTAATATTTACACATACTTCTAGTTACAACAAAAGTTTGAATAAATTACTTTACTGCAAAATGCATTTTTTATGAATCCAAAATTACGACCTATGCAAATTCATTAAAAAATACTGCCGCTTTTTAAGGCAGTGTATGTGAATATGTCCCAAACAAACAGTCGTCATAGAATTATATCTTCACTGACTTTAATAAAATTTTCAGAAAGTGTCACTAAAGGTTCATTCTATAAGTGTGTAAACCTTACACAACGTGAATACGACGGCTAGTTACATTATACAATGAACGCTCCTCGTAACAACATACATGATGATAAATTAAAGGCAAGGTATGTGACATCTCGAACATAAAATGTTTGACACTAGAGCAACCGCCTTGGAACGGTCAGTGTCAAAATTGCCGTTGCGGGTTTAAAATAGTTAATTGTGTGCATCAAGCCTCAATGTTACACTATTGTCATCCCACTTAAGCGAGACAGAGTAAATACAAAATCGGCACAATGATATATCCTCTAACCAACATGGCCATATAAGTATGACACAAGAATGATCATGTATATAATTATAAAACAAAACAAACTCACTGAAAGCCTTAAAGTACTTATTAACTAGGTGAATATGTGAGTAAAAGGCGAATAAACTATAAAGGGCGCTACAAGATTGAAGAACAAATTATCCTTTTCAGAACTGTTCCAACGTTGGTCAAGGTAATAAAGTGTAATATGAAAAGAAAAGAAAATGAAAACACGAATAAATAGGGCGTCACATGTTTTCGACGTTCTTGTATTTTCGACGCTCTCCGTCTATATCGTCTTTCTTTCGGATAGCGCATGATTTTAGAGTTAAAAACATGGCGATTTGTTGGCAAACACAATGACGTACCATTTCTAAAGTTTGAGAGGAAAATGTACATTTCAGAATTTGGTTCAAGAAAAAAGAAAACTTCATTACCCGTTTTCCCATTTTACACTAATCCCAAAACTTCCCTTGAAACAATCACTTCACTGATTTAAAAATTCAATTTTCGCCTGCAATGACAGAGAGTCAGTCATTGCAAAATTCCGGTTTTCAAAGTGTTTTTAACTCTAAAATCATGCGCTATCCGAAAGAAAGACGATATAGACGGAGAGCGTCGAAAATACAAGAACGTCGAAAACATGTGACGCCCTATTTATTTGTGTTTTCATTTTCTTTTCTTTTCATATTACAAAATGTTCAACGTCTATTGTCCTACAGAAGTTATGCATACAAGTTACCACCTCTCTTACACTTCATGTTTGTTGCCCTCTTCAGAGTGCAGTATGTACGCTGTCAAAACATCCTAAAAGGTGTGTTGTATGCAAACAGTTTGGAGTTTGTGACACTTTTCTGCTATATATGATTATTTTTAACCGAGGTCAATACGACCCATGTTGCAGATGGGTATATGTAGGATTCTGTACAAACATTAAAGAAGTCTGTCTCGGGGATACCTTTTTGTGTCCAGGATGCAAAGGAGCCATATACAATCTTCCAGTGCAACTCCTTTAAATAAAGGAATACGTATCTCTGCGTACCTGTGAATAAATGAAAACTACTACTAGTATGTTTAAAGTAAGTTTATGATTTTAGTTTTTAAAGTGTAATAATTTGGTAAAAACAATAATTATATGCAATTTGGGAACACCGTCGAAAACATATGACGTAGTTTATCGGACATGCACGATGGGTACCCTCCATAATGTTTCAAATGTGAACATACTAAGATAGAATACGTTCACATTTTATTTCATGAACGTTTCGCAATATATTTTTAGTTCTAGCGAAACTTTTTCGAACTTAATACATTGATTTTTGTAATCTACAATTATATAAATGCTTAAGCCGTCAAAAACCCGTAACACCGGGATTCATTGTAGTACTTACACTCAAGGATATCATGTCTTTAAATTAAAATCTACAATGATGAGGAAAGACAAAATTGTACGCGAAATGGATACAATGGAAATAATATGCTATACGTTTTACATCACGGGGGATAGTAATAACAATTATATCAATACATGGCGTCTCTCGGACGACATTACATTATGTTTTGTAAAACAACTCCGACGCAGATACTTTCGATTTGTATGTTTGTTGGTTTGCTAAATCAAATTTCTATATATGTATTGACATTCGTGTTCGGTATGCTACTCATCGCCACAGTATGAATAGAACGGTGCGCAACGGTTGCATGCAAGTTTATACAAACTTATTGTGAATCTGCCAGTTTCCATGCGGAATTGATGATTGGTGGCTAGGAATGTGAATGCATACAATATAACTGCGAGTATTGAAAGACAGATTTGGACGATAAATCATCTTTGAATATGGAATATGTTGCAGATGAATATTGCAAGTTTGATCCTTAGACAGATATTAATTACTGATATTGCATGTTATTTACTGTTTCATACATGCTGCCTTAGTCCTGAGGAAAAAGCTGCCTGAATATTTTAGGCAATAAAGTTATTTTAAATAGTTTAATCAGTTTATATCAAGTTCTCTGTATATTTTTTTTCTATTTGGATTGCTTTTGGAACTAGTAACTTTTTGTGCTGCATTTTTAAAATGTCGCTTCAGCTGTATAGTTGCATCTAATTTAAATGTTCTACATGTACTCGATATAACGGTAATTAAAAAGTATAAATTATTGTTTGAGGATACTAAGAAATATAAAAAGATCGGAGAGGGAAAGCAGCATTCAAGGAGGATAGTCAACCACAAAACACAGAAACAAACACGCAAACAGACACACAAGAAGGCAAAAGCAACAATAAATACAAAACGACATCACAAACACAAAAGGGTTGACAATAGGACTACCGCCTTGGAACGGTCAGTGGCAAAGTAGGCCACTGGGGTTTTAAACCGGTTCTATGGTGCACCAAACCTCACACTTACCCTACTGTCAACCCAATACTTTTATGGTATTAAAACCAATGCATGGGTAAGAGCTAACTGAGATTATTATACCTCACATAAGACGCCATGCTAAATCTCCATAGACAACAATGTGTAATTTCTTACTTTCTCACTGAGGTTGATAGAACAGGGTGATAGTAAATCGCAGGGTGATCACATGCGCAGCTTTGATGAGCGCTGTTTCGGTGACGTCATCGGCTCGGTATGGTGAAACTGCTATTTTTAACTCATCATAACTTCAAAAGTACTTGACCTATTTTAATGACCTTGACCTATTTCAATAAACTACCACTCAATTTCTTAGTTACGTTATTTCCGATCCAACAATAAAACATTTATAGCAACTTTTAGAAAAAAATGTTTTTTTGCAAAAAAGGAATCTGGCAAAGCGAAATCGGTACTTAAAATGAATATTGTGTTTGCACGAGGGGATTTCGGTATAATAAAACAAATATCACATTCATGAGAGGGTGATAGTAAGAATGTTCACCCTTCGGATATTGATTATCCTCGGCGATAATCATATCCTCAGGGTGAACATTATTACTATCACCCTCTCATGAATGTGATATTTATTTATTAGAGCAATAAAGACAATATAGTTAAATGTTATTGTATTATCCTTATGCTCTCATAATACTTGTCTTCTTTCATACCAACACACCGAAATATACAGGCTTACAGTACTGTTATTCATTCGATCTTTGGAGATCGCTGAGCCCGATACTTATAGTTAGTTATCGGTGGTACATTTTCAATTTCTTTTGTTTTCTTACTTAATTTTTGATTCGGTGGTTCCACTACTCCGGCCAATAAAAGGCTCTGGGTATTGTTTAACCACTCATAGGATATGTTGTCTGCTTTTTATACGCAGGCTTCATAACCGCTGCTCCCAACTAAATTCCATTATGTTTATTTCGCTCTTCGGGGCATTTCATTTTATTAGATACTGGGACCATACGCCGTACGACATGGGGAATACGTTAAAGTAGGTTAACTCCATGTCCACCGCCATATGCATGCCATCTTCGGGATGGTTAAAATGTTGTGCTGTTGATTTTATGAGTATTGAGTTCTGCTCAACCCGGGGCTAGAGGGCGTGAGTGGTAGCTAGCATATTTCACTACCACTCATGAACAGTCTCAATCAAACCGAGACTGCAATATTTCGTATGTGTCGTGCTCGGCCGTTTCCAAAGGTCCATTATCATACTCTTTTTTTACATACCTAACAGAATGTAAGCATGGCACACATCAAACATATGTGTTCTGGTAAACTACACAATTAATAGGAAGTACTATTTATTAAATTAAGATACCTGGCTAATGGTGTTCATCTACTGTTTGCACAATACTATTTTATTAGTTGCAGAACAAATGATTATAGTTTCAATTGGTGTTTATATGTCTAGTTTATTTCAGCATACGTAGTAGTCGTATCAGACTGAATGCATGCATACACGTATTCCAAAAATGAGATATAGAGTCCTATAGAAACCACAGCGTCCGAGCGCAAAGGCATCGTAGGTCCGCACTGTACTGCAAACATGGACTTGAAAATACAATGAAAGTGACAAAAAACAACAGAAAGGGTGGTGAAGACAGGGTTACCAACTTGGAACGGTCAGTAGGCAATAAGGCCCACTGGTTAGCTTGAATCGATTTTATATGCGCACAATCCTCGCTATCATCTTCAGCGCCCAAATAGACAAGACAGTGTAAACAAAACTACATCCTATCAAAAGGAATGTCAAACTGGAAGCACTTCTGATATGCTTGGTTGTGAGTCCTCAAATTTACTTAACGACCCTCACTTTTTTATAATATGGTACTGTACTCCTCAGAATAATTTAAGGACCACAAATTAGAACGGTAATGCTTACTTAATCGTTAATGTTATGGATTTCGTTATCATATAAAAAGTTAATACATGTGTGTAATGTAACAATTGTAAAATAATATAACTAAACTTTAAAATTAAAACAAAAAACAACATTAAATTATTCAATTAAAGCATTTTAAAAAATGACCTAAATCTAAACATGTTCCTTAAACTATTTTGAGGAATATATCACATACGGCAAGTTGCATATGCAAAATTGCAGATATCACTTTATTAATGCTTTATTATTATTGTTCAGTCTCAATGTGCTTAATGTTAGCGGTACAGAAACGACGTGATAGTAAATAGCAACGAAACTCCAAATTTAAATAATTGTAAGGGTCTTTAGAACAGTATGCAGAATACAACCATTTAATCAACATGTCAACAGTAAGCATATACCCAACGTGTGCTAGCGTTTGATATATTGTTTTACATATTTACATATATTCTTTAGCTAATGTGGCCATCTTTAAATTGGATGATGACACATTCTTGATAACGGTCAAGCTAATAATCATCTTTATTATATATCATTTTATATTCGTATTTGTATTGGCAGAAAAGCAGTCACGTGAAAGTCATTAGTATGAACTACTGACTTGAACATGTGTTCATGCGTGTACAATCCGGTTTAAATCAGACTTGCTAGTCAATAGTTCTCTTTTGGGTGAATAGTTCGCTTGCCGAGTCAAACGTATCATTCAGATCATTCAAGCGCTTTATTACCAATGTTAAGTAATTGCCATAAGCGCTCGATGAAATAAAATAAAAATTAACAATAGAACAACGTACCGCTATTGAATTCCATCAAACTATACTAAATATTCAGTAATGGTTGGTATGTTATGTTTGTCAACCTAACTATTTTGAGTTTTATAAGCTAAACGTTTCAGACAGTGTCCCTTTAACTTTGTTCAAGTTTACCAAGTTATAAGTCTGTGATAAATATGATAAATATATATATATATATATATATATACAAACTTTACCGTTCGTACTTGCATACCATCCTGACCTTCCCAATGTGAAACAGATTATTAATAAACACTGGTCACACAAAGATGAGTCAGAACGTCTGAACAAAATGCTGCCTAGAAAACCCATTATTGCATACAGGAGACCTAAATGCCTCCGCGACATTCTTGTTGCAGCCAAGTTGAAACCCGAAATACTCAGACCACAGGACAGTCAGGCCCTTGCCATACATCGAGATGTCAGACTTGTAAATACATGTCTCCCGCAAACTATTTCTTATCTTCACTCGGTGCCAAACACACAATCAAAAGTGTCACAAACTGCAAATCCGCAAACGTCATCTACTTAATGACCTGCTTGATTTGCAAAAAAACAGTATGTCGGTGAAACAAAGCAGGCGTTGAACCTCCGATTTGACCTCCATCGCTCCGATTGTAAATTACGTAGGTTTGCTAGGTCGCCAGCGGCCGATCACTTCAGTTCAGAAGGCCACACGTTCAACGACTTGTCTCTGCCATGCATTGAACACAATCCAAATTGGACCGACGCAGAACGTAAATTGCGTGAAACGTACTGGATAAGACGCTTAAACACAAAACATCCAATAGGAATCAACAAAGGGGACTAGATACATCTTACAGAATATATAAATGTAAACACACATACTCCGGTTTTTATTACTTCCCTTGTTCCAATTTTCTCCATTTATATATTATTGTAGCCTTATTCATAGTTTCAATTAACTTTGGAGTTGTTTTTACTATATCCTGCAGTATCGATTCTTTGTCTTAGGTATAGAGGTAGGGTTATTCACTCACATACTCTCTCTTCATTACTAATCATAAATGTCAGCGTACAATTTTACTTTCATCCAACCATGTTCTATTATTAGTAATTTTGTGACTTTCCTTGATCAAAATATCTCCAATTATTTAATTTAATTTGTTTAGCCTTATTCCTTGTTTTTTATTAGCTTTGGAGTTGCTTTATACTTTATCCTGTAGTATCGATTTTAGGTTTTAGGTTTTGAGGTAGGGTTTGTGTTATCTTTTTCACATTTTTACTCTCTCTTCATAACTAAATGTCAGGGTACAGTTTTACCCTCATCCAACCAGATATTATCTTTTATTAGTATCACATTTTGCTCCAGAGTGTCAATTCAAAGTAACCAGTTTCTGCAACACTGCCAAACGATAAGTTGTTTTTTAAAGAGTTTTATTTAAACTGCCGTTTATATTAGTGTTTTTTGTTCGTATTTGTTATTTTTCGTGTTTGTGTACCCCTGATGTAGGCGTAAGCCGAAAGCGCTTGGTTTTTTATAAACTGTAGCACTGTATAAATGTTTTTTCCCCATCTATATATATATATATATATATATATATATATATATATATATATATATATATATCGTTTATTTTGTTTATTCATATTGTTAAAGAAAACATTGCTTCCATATTAAAAATAAATTACTTGTCTTGACACATGTTCTTATTTGTTTCTCTATGATTCAATATAATAAAACAACTATCTACTATTTCTGTCAAGGGTTAAAACTATTCATCCTCGGGAATGACTATTGACTCTCAGAAGTGAACTATTGACCTCGACTGTGTCTCGGTCAATAGTTCACTGCTGAGGGTCAAAAGTCATTCCCTTGGATGAATAATTTAAACATTAACCTCGACAGAAGTATATAGTTGTATATATTTTTTATATTTTTATTAACAATGTCTATATTGGACATCTGGTGGCAACATAAAATACATATTTAAATCGGCAGAATCCTAGCAGCATTATATATTGATAATGGACCGGTAATCCGATTTGTTAAAATAACGTTTAAATAAAAACTTTAGGAAATTAAATGACCATTACTGATATCAACCCTAAGGACAATTGAATCAGAAATTCAACCGGCGGAAGGCCAGGCTGGCCATTGGTCAGGCGGGCCTTTAGCGATGGCATTTCATCAATACATGATAATGAACCAAAACCACAATGTCACGGTTATATATTAAGCCAAAGGTAAATAAAAATCAAATGGTTGTTTTGTTTTGTTGTTTTGGCAACGACAACGTGTTACCTTCATTTTGCTATACACTGACCGAATTATTGCTTCTAATTCGTACCCAAACAGGCTTCGGTAACCCTGTCTTCACCACCCTTTCTGCCTTTTTTTTTTCTATTTCATTGTATTATCAAGTCCTTGTTTGCAGTACAGTGCGGACCTACTATGTGGTTTCTATAGGACCCTATATCTCATGTTTGAAGACGCAGTACATGGTGCATGATATCCTTGCATTAATTATATTCAATATTTGCGATACAATTTAGGAATCAGCGTGCCCGCTATGAATATAATTCATAGTTTACTACAAAACTGTGTGGAAATACAACCAGGTATGTGCATTACCGAACACCTGAAACACATATAGGAGACACCACAACAGAAGGTTTACATTACAAATATTGACCTATAATTAAGGTATATCTATATATATTCCAAATTCGCGTGTTATTATGTCAAACCAAGTATGTTAGTGTCCAACCATTCAGAAGACTTATTTACCGTTATTCATTAAGTACAACGGATCACTTGAGAACACAGTGTATCAATCGAAAAAAACAAATAGTACGCAAAATGGACGCATGCTTACCCAATTACTAAACGTTTGCGGCTTCACGTTGCGCCTCGTAACCTTGACCAAGTCTATCCAAATACTTCGTCCAATGGAGCAGGAAGTGAGGAACCAATTTTCAACCTATTTAATCTATGGTATTGGAGAGTATTAGTATACTAGGTAACTGCACATCACTGTTAGACATACACATAGAAAGAGAAATGGGTGTTATTCAACTTTTTGTCAGATGGTGAGTAACGCCCAATAACGCTTAAGTATGTAATTATCATAATGTATTAAAACATACAACATCACGTTTGGAATACTTCTGTTTTTTACCTCATACAAGTCAAGTACAAAGTAGTGCGTAGCTATAGTGCATATATTAGTTTTACCATACATTTCAAAGAAAAAACTAAAATCTGGCCTCAGTGTTCATTACGTGGTCCCGGCTTAATTTCATTAAGCGATGGGAAAGCTTATATTAGCAGGATTTTATAACGGATATTTCAATAATAAAACACATTTAAAGATATGTTTTACTGAAAGAAGCTATAACCTGTTTACAATGTCCTATTACATGTTTTGATTTTACAATACGCAAACATTTTAAGCCGAAATTAAGGCTTTATTTCAAACCCCATTCAATCCCGTTTTCGCTTCTTGGAGAAGGGGTTGGATGGTGTATGAAAGTTAATACTCGGATCACGTAATGGTTTACATACCTGAGCTAATCATAGTATGTTAGAGTTTGACTTTCTCTTTATATGATTAGTAGTACATACATTGTGTGGAGATATTAACCTTCTGCTTATAATATTGAGTGTTACTATGATTGAATATGGTTGATATATCGGAATCACTTTATGAACAGTACTCAGCCGATTCTATGAACATCAAAAACATAACTGTGTTTTTTCGAAACTACCTGTAACATGTGTAAGTTAATAATCCCTGTAACATGCTGAATGATTAAAACACGATAAACATTGTGTTCCCCTAATTAGCCACGTGCACTATAAAACAAAATAATTACAGAGAAAGTGTATGTGAACATAATTAAGTTGGCAACTCAGCATGAGCTGATGGTAAATTTACAACGCTACTCTACTAACAAACTAACGTCGTTCATCTGACAGTAAGACCTACAGCTAACCCTCCCAAAACACAGAAATGCAATTCGTTTCATTATCTAGAAATGTAACGTTACACCTTGCATAAAGAATACCAGGTTAACCTTTTTTATAGTAGGCCCCAGTTATGGTAAACTGATTTTTCAATAAAGGTATAAGCTTAGTTAAATAGTGTATTTAATTTGCTTAAATGCTTTAAATAAATGCCGTCTAACCATTAGAGTCTTAAACCGTTTACCTTAATGGTATTGGCATGATTTTCGACGCAGTGCTATGTTGTAAAAATATGTTTCATCAAAGCACCCAGCGTGATTGAAGGCATTGCAAATTGAATAACGTTAATTCATTATTTTGCAATAATAATTATTAACGCCTACCTTTGCTTGTTGATTAAACCAGGACACACAGGATGGCTACCGTTAAAAAAGTGCTCGGAAAACTTCATAAGTTACTTCGAAAGAACCACTCGAAAGATGTGTGAGTCGATACTCGGATAACATCATTAATTACGTTGACTTTAAATGATTTCAATGAATGGATACTCGTGTTTAAGCAAAACCACAAACCGACACTAGACATGATCAACATGTACCTATATCATGATTAAACTGTTATTGTTCACATTTCATACAATAAGAGTTCGTGGACAAGAAAGTCAAGTGTAATTATAACTGCGTGCACACCACTGTTTGCTTCATGTTGCGTATAGCCTATAAGTATACATATATAACAATCGAACACGAAAAGCAGCATTCAAGGACGACAGTCAACCACAAACACACACAGAAACAAAGAACAAAAATGTCGATGAGCACAAAACCCTCAATACGGTATATGAAACACACGTGTTTAAGGAAAAACTTGATCAATGAATGTCATACAATCCCTATGGTATGAAAAGATAACAATATTGATTGGATGTACGGGGAGACTTTCTGCGGTCGTCAAGTTGTACGTGTTGTACGTGGTGTATAACTTACCTGAGGACGACGAAATGAAAATGTCACAACACATTTAGTCCATCTACCACCGTTTATAGACAAATTGTTGGTATCCCTATGGATACGAACTGTGCACCACTTGTCGCAGATTTGTTTTTATTTTGCTATGAAAGAGATTTCATGTTGTGTCTTTCACCAGATACCCAGGCAGATGTTATTGAAGCTTTTAATGACATCTCTCGGTATCTGGATGACATACTGAAAGTTGACAACACTTTCTTTCCAACTATGGTTGATAATATTTATCCTAAAAAACTCCAGCTTAACAAAGCAAATATATCTGATAATAACGCTTCTTTTCTTGATTTAGATCTCTCGATTGAAAATGGTGAAATAATTAGCAAAATCTATGACAAGAGAGATGATTTTAATTTTGACATTGTTAATTATCCCCACTTGGATGGGGATGTTCCCCGAGCAACTTCTTATGGGGTGTATGTGTCTCAACTTATTCGTTTTTCAAGAGCTTGTACTCGAGTTGAGGACTTTAATATTCGTAATCTTTGTATAACTAAAAAGCTACTCAATCAGGGTTACCGTTACCATAAACTTCGTAAAACCTTTGCAAAGTTTTATTATCGTAACTCTGATCTTCTTTCCAAACATAAAAGTAATTTAAGGACTCTTCTGCAACAAGGACTATCACAACCTGACTTCTATGGTGATGTGATTTATAAACTTCGTAAGATTCTTGGTCATGATCACTTTCATACTATCTTTGTTAAACTTGTTAAAAGTTTATCAAAAGAGGTTATGACCCATGCTTGGTGGTGGACCCTTTTACAGTTCGCCACTATGATTTCCTCTTTAATTGTACGATGACCGGACAGGCTGTGGACCCTATGATGACGCCTACCTAAAGCCCATTGGGACGGTTGCGTTTGATATTTGTATATTTGCACTTAATGGTTTATTATCGTATTGCTCTGGCTTCTGCCAAGTCACTGAGTACCTTCATTGTGGCTTTCTAGGCTATTGTTTATTTTGTATTATATTTACACGAGCATATTTGTGTTTTACTTATATTGCCTATTGATGCTGCCTTGTTGGTTAGAGATTAGATCATGGCGGGGATTTCTTTATATACACTGTCCTGTTTTAATGGGATGACAGTAGGGTAAGTGTGTGTTTTGTGTTTGTGATGTCGTTTACTTTTATTATTACTTTTGCCTTCTTGTTTGTCTGTTTGCATGTTTGTTTCTGTGTTTTGTGGTTGACTGTCCTCTTTGAATACTACTTTCCCTGTCCGATCTTTTTATATTTCTTCCTTCCGTCTTTCTTCGCCGTAAGATTTGCTGTATGCGACTTCGCCGTGCTAAAAATAGCACACACTTACAAACCTTCTCGAGTCTGATACTTTTCTCTCTTTTTTGTGTTTGTTGCGTCCAAGGGATTTCATTTTTATTATTTATTGGCATTCACACTATCGTTTTCGTATTGCTGTAATGTGGCTGTAAATATTCGCCCCGACAACAAATCAGTAGTGTTATTACTTACAGGTCCTTTATGATCATCAAGCTCAATATTTGCAGCTTTAAAGTAGGATTAATCCGGTGCTATGTGGCGTGAGAGTTGTTGCGCGTTTTATTATTTCTCATGAAAAGCCTCAATAAAACCGGGTTTATTACCTTACTCCCTGGTTTGTGTTTATTGCTTCCTATGCATCCCCCTTTCAGTATTTTTTCCGCTAAACAAACGCTGACCAGACTCAAACAGCTGCGTCTAAAAAACAGCACCACCGAACTTCTTTAAATGCTGTCCACATATTCAGAAAATGCCCAACTCTGGGATTTAAAATGTGCACATAGTGAAATGTAGGTAAACAAATAAAAACGGTGAGCTTTGCGTTCAAGTGACTTCTCCTTAGAAAACAATTGAAAAATATCGACCGTATTTACAAGAATAATTATTTTGCAAATACATTAAATATTGTGACAAACAAATCGTTCAAGGTCAACGCGTCATCCAAAATGCCAACCGTTAATATAAAGTTTCTTCAAACGAAGTTACCTGAATAAAAGAAAAATATATTCCATCCAAATTATTTATACTCGTAACAGAAGATAGCGAACACAGTCGAACATATTTTCTTAACTATAAACATGTTGACAGTTGTTTTCAGAAATAAATTTATATTCATGTTTAAGCAAATGAAGTCTCCGGAGTGACAAATGATACTGCCCCGGTGATGCAAGGTTAAATTTTAGATATACATAATATGATAATATATGTTTAATAATAAATATAATTCGGATAAAAGACCGCAGAAAGTCATTACAAACAAAGGGGCGGAGCTTTACCTTACTCTAACATCCGATAAATGTATGGAAGTTAGAGTACGGACACCTTACTTTAAACAAGATAGAGTCTGTATCAGCTTGTTGGTTAGGCCATACCAAGCTTTTCTACGTTTAGCGTCATTGGATTGGTATGTTTTTGAGTGGCTGGGCTAAAAAGAAAAACATTTTTGACCTTCATATGAAAAACATCGCAAACGCATGTCCGCATAGGCGACAACGCAACACAAGTTATCGAATGACTAGGAAAATAAACAGCTCGATCAACTACATCAATTTCGAATTGGAATAAACAACATCTTACTACATGAATATCATTATAACTTGTTTTGTTGTTAGATTATGGTTTCAGTTGAAAAAACTCCAAAGATTGATGAAAACTACAGCTGTTTGTTTTTCGACTCTTGCTTTGTTTTTTCCTGCCTTGTAGGTTTCGAGAAAGCAATGTGATGCTAAAAATAGAAAAAACTTGGTATGGCCTAACTTGAAAACCTCGATAGAGTACGCCTATCTCGGTGTTGTATAAAAATCTGTTGGTAACCAACTCGCTGAAAATATAGACATGTGCCTGTATTTATTCTAGTTGTAATTGTTAATTTTTGATTGACATACATGACATATATACTGTATATGATCAAGTAAACACATTCCAGGTTTTACATTATGCCGTGTGTATCCATTTATAGAATCTGTGGTTTAACTAGAGTAGGTTCGCGTTATTCTTTAACTAGACATGCGCAGATCAACGACAATAGTTAAACTATAGTTAGTGATCGAAGTCCCTCAATGTAATTCACAAATGTCGTCAAGTGCTTACAAGAGTTATGTACGACCAATGCGCTCTACCCAAGATCATTTTGTGACAATTGGTCAAGGTAATACCGTGTAATATGAACAGAACAGAAGAATAAAAGATGAATGCATTTACTATATACGCATTGTACTACTTATAGTCAAAGATACCATGTCTTTAAAAGACAATGTACAATGATGATGAAAGACAAAATTGTATATGAAATAGATACAGTGGAAATATTATGCTATACACGTTTTACAAGGCGAATAGTGTTTAAATATGTTGCAGAGGAATGTAGATCGTGTATTATATAGCCAAATATTAATTATTGATATCGCATTGTATTTAGTAACTGTTTCATATATGCTGGTTCAGTCCTGAGGAATAAGCTCCCTAAATAGCTTAAGCTATTTCAATCAGTGTAATCAGGTTAAATCAAGTTCTCTGTATTATTTTTCCACAATTTCGATTGCTTTTGGAACTGGCAATTCAACGTTTGTGCTGCATTTCTAAAATGTCGCGTTAGCTGTATGGTTGTATTTCAGTTATGTGTGTTCTAAATTTAAATGTGGTATACACAGTTATATATACTGGATATAATGCATGTGTATTCCTTATTTTTTGTAACCAAAATAGTAATAGATTCTTCAATGCAATATCAGCTTAAAGCTCATATAAGTACGTCATTTAGTGGGTGTCAAGACGATTGTAAATAAATCATTCAACAGGGTTGTCTTGTACGGCGGTATGTTTAAATTGCCAGTAATATTGAGAATTATTATGTTATGCGTGAATAGACGATATAAAAACTTAGTTATGAATGGTTACAGATATTCCGTATGTCCATAATGTAGAAATAAAAGTCGAATAGGAAATGTAGCTTTCACAGTACACATTAAAAGAAATATAGATCTAAAATTCGAACAGGAAAAGCTGCATTCAAGGACGAAAGTCAACCACAAACACACACAGAAACAAATAACATCTTTAAAAATGAATAAAAGGCCAAATAAGACATCACAAACACAAAAGGGTTGCAAATAGGGCTACCGCCAAAACACACATTAAAACAATCAACAACATTACGTGTTAATAAAAAAGCAAGGTATTGCAAATACAAATCGGTTGGCAATATGGCTATCGCATTGGAACGGTCAGTGGCAAAAAAAGGGACGTTTGGGGTTGAAACCAGGTTTAAGGGTGCACCAAAATCATTCTTGCCCTATTGCAACACAATAAAAATGTAAACAATGAAA
Source organism: Cyrtodaria siliqua (assembly GCA_037043455.1). Lineage (NCBI taxonomy): Eukaryota > Metazoa > Mollusca > Bivalvia > Adapedonta > Hiatellidae > Cyrtodaria > Cyrtodaria siliqua. The sequence goes on along the minus strand of JAWPHD010009306.1, from coordinate 33,564 downwards.
TCCCTTTCAGGATATATATTCTCACAAACAAGAATTAATAGGCGATATATGTATAACACATATTATAAACAGCAAAAGCATAGAAAGCCACAAAGTAAGCAAACCCCAAGAGAATATAAAGTTACGACTATGTAAAATCTACATAGGTAATGTAAAGTTGTTCATTTCTTGATATTAGATATTTATTGTTTCATAAAATATTTATATTGATGCGGATACCTTTTTAAACTAAGAATACAGAAGGGAAAACAAAACATATTCTAGGAACCTTTCATAAACATGTTCATATATAACTACTGTTTTGATTCTATGTTCTGAACTGCATAACATATGTATATGTTGGAATCCCATCTTACTACAACTTACGTTTAATTGCAAAAAAACAATCAAACACGGATGGTTCTTCAGAATACCCTCATTGTGTTCCCTCTCCTTTGGCACTGGTAATAAACTTGTAGTGATTTGTCTTTGATTTGTCTTTGATATACTTTCTGGTTATTATTGTGATTACATTTGTATTGTATTAATGGGAGTGTTTTTTAACTGAGATTAGTGCAATAAAGACAATGTAATTCAGTGTTATTGTATTATCATCGTGATCCCACCAAACTGTCTTTCTTTAATACCAACACACTTACAGATCACTTAATTTAAGCATTTTGATCTCAACCTTTTACCGAGATATACTTGCTTACCTAGATAACATAATTTAAGCACTACAAACTACACGATTAATATAATGTACTATTTATCAAATTAAGATACCAGGCTAATGTTTTTCCTCTACTGTTTGCACAATGCCAACTATTTCATTAGTTGCAGAACAAAGGATTATAGTTTCAATTGGTGTTTATATGTCGTATAGATTATTTCAGAATACGTAGTAATCGTATCAGTGCGAATGTATGCATACACCTATTCCCAACTGGAGGCACTTCTGCTATGCATGGTTGTTTGTCCTCAAATTTACTTAACATCCCTCGCTTTTTGGTTAATAATAGGGTTCTATAATCACATACGGCAGGTTGCCTATGCAAAATTACAGATAATCCGCTAAATAATGCTTTATTACTACTGTTCAGACTCGATGTGCAAAATGTTTGCAGTACATAAACTACGTAATATTAAATAGCAACGAAATTCCAAATTTAAATTTAAATTTAAATAATTTCAACAGTCTATCTGTATGCAGAATACATGTACGAACAGTGTATTAACGTATCAAATGTAAGCATATACCCAACATGTGCTAGCGTTTCATATATTGTTTTACATATTTACATAAACTCTCTTCCTACGGCGACCATCTTTAAATTCGATGATGCCACACTCTTGATACCGGTCAAGATAATAAGCATCTTTATTTTGATATTTATTAATTAACAGTGGCTATATTGGACTACTAGTGGCAACATAAAATACATATTTTAACCGGCATAATCCTAGCAGCATTGTGGTTTTGGTTCATGAGGATGTATTTACTGTTTTGTGTGAATTCTCAACTTATTCGTTTTTCAAGAGCTTGTATATTGAGGACTTTAATATTCGTAATCTTTGTATAACTAAGAAGCTACCATAAACTTCGTAAAACTTTGCAAAATTTTATTATCGTAACCCTGATCTTATTTCCAAATATAAAAGTAATTTAAGGACTCTTCTGCGACAAGGACTATCACAACCTGACTTCTATGGTGATGTGATTTATAAACTTCGTAAGATTCTTGGTCATGATCACTTTCATACTATCTTTGTTAAACTTGTTAAAATGTTTATCAAAAGAGGTTATGACCCTATCATTTTGCAACGTACTGCATGCTTGGTGGTGGACCCTTTTACAGTTCGCCACTATGCTTTCCTCTTTAATTGTACGATGACCGGACAGGCTGTGGACCCTATGATGACGCCTACATGAAGCCCATTGGGACGGTGGCGTTTGATGTTTGTCTATGATATTTCCTGTAGTGCCCTTAATGGTTTATTCTCTTGTTGCTCTGGCTTCTACCAAGTCATTGAGTACCTTCATTGTGACTTTCTAGGCTATTGTATTTTTTGTATTATATTTACACGAGCATATTTGTGTTTTACTTATATTGCCTATTGATGCTGCCTTGTTGGTTAGAGATTAGATCATGGCGGGGATATCTTTATTTACACTGTCCTATTTTAATGGGATGACAGTAGAGTAAGTGTAGGTGCCACTGTCCGTTCCAAGGCGGTAGTCCTATTGCCAATCCTTTTGTGTTTGTGATGTCGTTTGCATTTTGTATTACTTTTGCCTTCTCGTTTGTCTGTTTGCGTGTTTGTTTTTGTGTTTTGTGGTTGACTGCCGTCCTTGAATGCTGCTTTCCCTGTCCGATATTTTTATCTTTCTTTGTTCACAGGGCTTGCGGTGGACTGGCGATGGATGAATCGTCATCGCTAAAAGCCCGTCAATAGAGTTACTGATTCAATTGTTCCTATGTTTGATATAATTAATTTTCATTTAATTTCTTACATGTTATTATTTAAACGTTATTTTAATAAAGGTACCGATCCATTTTCAGTCTTAATTATGCCCTTGTTATATAAGCCAAAGTTAAATAAAAAACAAATGGCTGCTTTGTTTTGGCAACAATAACATGTCTGCATTTTTCTTTACACTGACAGTATTATTGCTTTTAATTCGTACGCAAACGCATCTAGAAAACAACGCAGTACGTGTATGTTATCGCTCCATTAATTCGACTTAATATTTGCGCAATAATTTAGGACTCAGCGTGCCCGCTAGGAATATAATCCATAGTTTACTGCAAAACTGTTTTGCAATACAAACAGGTGTGAGCATTACCGACAATCTGAAACAAATATAGCAAAATATATACAAATAAGTACAAATGTCGAACAGGAAATTCAGCTTTCACAGAACACAGTTAACCAAAAACAAGCAAAAAGACAAACATTAATGGCAATAGTAATAAAGAATAACGGCATATGACGTCACAAACACAAAACGGGTTGACAATAGGGCTACCGCCTTGGAACGGTCAGTGGCAAAACATACCGTTGGGGGTTTAAACCTGGTTCTAGGGTAATAAAGCGGGAAATTGTACATAAGGAAATCTCCGCCATGAACTATTATCTAACCAACAAGGCAGCATTAATAGGCAAGATAAGTAAAACACAAAAAGCTCGTGTATATATAAAGACAAAAAAACAATAGCCTAGAAAGCCACACAGAAGGTACCCAATGACTTGGCAGAAACCAGAGCAACAAGAGAATAAACCATTGAGGGCACGGCAGAACAATATTGCAGACACACGTCAAACGTCACCGTCCCAATGGGCTTTAGGTAGACGTCATCATAGGGTCCACAGCTTGTCCGGTCATCGCACAATTAAAGAGGAATGCATAGTGGCGAACTGTAAATGGGTCCACCACCAAGCATGTAGTGCGTTGCAAAATTATAGCGTCATAATCTCTTTTGATAAACCTTTGAACAAGTTTAACAAAGATAGTATGAAGTGATCATGACCAAGGATCTTACTAAGTTTGTAAATCACATCATCATAGAAGTCAGGTTGTGATAGTCCTAGTCGTAGAAAATTTCTTAAATTCCTTTTATATTTTGAAAGAAGATCAGTGTTACGATAATAACATTGAGACGGTGGCGTTTGATGTATATCTATGATATTTCTTGTCGTGCCCTTAATGGTTTATTCTCTTGTTGCTCTGGCTTCTGCCAAGTCATTGAGTACCATTATTGTGGCTTTCTAGGCTATTGTTTTGTTATATTATATTTACACGGGCATATTTGTGTTTTACTTATATTGCCTATTGATGCTGCCTTGTTGGTTAGAGATTAGATTATGGCGGGGATTTCTTTATTTACACTGTCCTGTTTTAATGGGATGAAGTAGGGTAAGTGTGAGGTTTGGTGCACCCTAGAACCGTTTTAAACCCCCCAGTGGTCTACTTTGCCACTGACCGTTCCAAGGCGGTAGCCCTATTGTCAACACTTTTGTGTTTGCCTTCTTGTTTGTATGTTTGCGTGTTTGTTTCTGTGTTTTGTGGTTGACTGTCCTCCTCGAATGCTACTTTCCCTGTCCGATCTTTTTATATTTAATCAGTAGATTGCACTGGAGTATACGAATTAGTACTCCCAAGTTCCTGAGATAAAACACTGACGTAATGGAGGCGTCAAACAATAATTATATTATTAGCTTCTTAATCAGCAGGAACTAAAACAAACTTATTATGAAATTCCTGGATTCCCGATTTTAAATTACGAAATGAAAAACCTATGTCTAGGAGGAAGTAGAGAGAGGTTAGCCGTATAGAAGTTAATACGGGTATCTACGATATTGGAAACATGATTTTTCCAAGTAAAACGTGAGTTAGGGTTAGCATGTTCACTACAACACCATGTAATACTAAACGCCTCAATGGATTGGGCGATCTGACCACGACATGCATTAAAATAAATCCCAGAAGGCAATCTTTACTTCGGACCTTTAGAAAACAAATGCCGAATACGTTCATCTACAAAATAAAAATTACCAGTAATGACATGATCGGCCGGATAATAGCAAAATGTAGATGTTCTACACTATATTTAGTTATTTACTATATCACGATCAGACACTATTTTGTTGTAGTTGAAAATCTTATTTCTAATTATTTTTTTGTACTTCTAACAAATTATAGGATTTTCGGAATTTTTTAAACATTTTGGAATAAATTCAACAACACGATTATGTCGAACAAATACTTGGTATATCAATAAAATCAATGCCCTTATTAAGATAAAGAATTTTTAGAAAATGTCTGACTTGATCTGAATCCTTGTCAATATGAGGTCTGAGAACATACTGCGTATAGCTTTGAATTATGGAAGTATCGTTATACAAAGGACCTGTTCGAATGAACATTTGTCTGCTTCCTCGTCAATCAGCTTAAGTGAAGAAATGGACAGAGAGGTGAGACAAGAAAGCATCGAGTACTTTCCAGACTGTTTAAAGTTAGTATGTAAATCAGCGAGTAACATAGTAATACGTGATATCCGTTTGATAGCATTACGTCTACAACCGTGAAACCTAGATTTACGCTTTCGAATGGAAAATATAGCAAAAATGACAATATAATGCTCTTTTGCAATATTTCCTTGTTGATAAATATTATCATTACGGTTCAGTGGAAATGGTGTCTGCAAGTTTTTCATCAACTTTAGTTCTGCTATATGTCTAACTTTATTTTAAATTATGTATTCAACAGGTTGGACAGTGACGTTAATAAAACTATGACCTGACTGACGAACGTGTTGGTACAGGTAATTCTTTAACTTTTTGGGATTGCTCACGGACTTTGAAGGAACGACCTGTTTGTCCAACATACTGAATACCACAACGTGGTGTATTTCCAGTGAAAACATAAATGACGTGAGAAATAATTGCAACAAATGCACCATCTTAGCATTGCACTGACTTATAGAAGGAAACACTCTGCGTCTAGATTAAATTAGACGATGTCTGAATGAAGACGTTATGTGATATTTCACATTACAAGTAGTGACCTATGATTAATTTGTCTAGAGGCCTATTTAGCCTATCTGCTCTAGTTAAGGCTCGAGTTCAACATTTTGCGAGGAGCAAAATGTGTGATTTGAAAGGTTACACCCTGGTACCCATGTTGCACGTAAGGAGAGAATTTCACGTTTTTGTGTTAGGTGAAAATGAAAATTGACCATGATAGCTGTGTAAATGTTCAATCCATATAAGATAACACAATTTATATAGTTGTGTTTGCTATGTTAAACATAAATTTAAGTATATTGATATAATTGCCAGTTCGGATTGCTAACTATTGTAAATACCGCAGATAACGTTAACGTGGTTCTGTCACTTTTTAAAAGTGTGAAAAAATCATTTTATTTTCAATATACCCCTGTCACATACAAAATCAGGGTAGAACACGGGCACCACGACAATGGTAAGATATTACAGTACCTGTCTCTATGATACTCGAAAATGTTGAACTCGACTCATAATTCATTGAGTGGGTACTAGACGTTCTTCCGGACAGACGGCGAATGGACGGACGGACGGCTGATGGGCGAAGACTTATCACCGTATTACAGCTCACCTCTGAGCCTTTTACTTATGATAGCTTATGATCGAAATATGCTTCGTGCATAAACAAAATAATAATGGCTTTCAAAAATGTACATTCAATTATTCAATTAAATATTGTAAAAACGGGTCATCACATTTGACCTCAATTTACCCCTATAAAAATACAAAATCAGGGCTGAACACGGACACTACGGCAAAGGCAAGATACTATTATATCGAGTGATAACTGTCAGTATGCTTCTCGCAAAATGTTTAACTCGATAAAAAATCGTCGAGTGGCCTCTAGACTAAATGTATATCTATAATATTAGAAAGTCTCTTGTTCTTAAGACAAACCAAGTATGTTAGTGTCAAACCATTTAGATAACTTGTATACCATCATTCAATAAGTAAAACGGATCAACAGAGAACCGAACAATTTAATTAACTAGTAACCAAAGTGGTAGAATGTTACCTAGGTACTGAATGTTTGCGGTTTCGCGTTTCATCACGAAACATCGCAAGTGTACTCATAACCTTGAACAAGTATATCCAACTGATTTATCCACTGGAGGATGAAGTTAGTGACCAATCAATTTTCAACCTGTTTTATTAGGGGTATTGGAGAGAATCAGTAGTAATAAATGTAAGTCACTGTTAGAAATACCGTTGCCTGATCAATGTGTGTTATTCAACTTTTTTGGTTGAAGCCCATCCAATAAAGCTGATGGAGCTTAAAGGAGTGGAGTGCGTAGTCCAGTGGTAGAGCGCCGAACTTAGAATCGAGAGGTCGTGGGTTAGATCCTCACCGCGGTCACGTTATTTATCCTTGAGCAAGATAATTAATCCACATAGCTTAGTACTGGTTCTACCCAGGAAGCCATCGAGAGTGATTAATCTAAGTTGCAATAACTTGTTTCGCAATCGATGTAAAATAAATATGTTTAAACTAAATAAAGCTTATGTACGTAATACATTTAAACATACATACTCACGTTTTCGTTATCTGTGTTTTGGTTTAATGTTTGTTTTAAAACCACTAAAAACTGTCAATATAATGAAGATGTGTATTTGGAAAAGCTAAATAGTTCACTAGTGTTTTATCTCGTACATGTACAAGTAGTGCATAGCTATACCTTAAATTATATTCAGTTCATAATACTATTCAAAGAACAACTAAAATCTGACTTCTTTCCAAATATTGAAGCAATGTTAAGGACTATTCTGCGACAAGGACTATCACAATCTGACTTCTATGATTTACAAACTTCGTAAGATTCTTGGTCAAGATCACTTTCATACTATCTTTGTTAAACGTGTTAAATGGTTTATCAAAAGCGTTTATGACCCTATCATTTTGCAACGTACTGCATGCTTGGTGGTGGACACTTTTACAGTTCGCCACTACGCTTTCCTCTTTAATTGTACGATGACCGAACAGGCTGTGGACCCTATGATAGCGCCTACCTAAAGCCCATTAGGACGATGGCGTTTGATGTTTGTCCGCGGTCTTATCTTGTCGTGCCCTCAATGGTTTATTCTCTAGTTGCTCTGGCTTATGCCAAGTCATCGAGTACCTTCATTGTGGCTTTTTAGGCTTTTTTCTTTGTATTTATATACAAACGAGCATCTAAGTGTTCTACTTATATTGCTATGTAACGCTGCCTTGTTGGTTAGAGAATATTTTATGGCGGGGATCTCTTTGTTTACACTGTCCCGTTTAATTGGGATGACAATAGGGTAAGTTTGAGGTTTGGTGCACCCTAGAACCTGGTTTAACCCCCCCCCCCCACCCCAGTGGCCTTTTTGGCCACTGACCCTTCCAAGGCGGAAGCCCTATTGTCAACCATTTTGTGTTTGTGATGTCCTTTGCATTTTTTATTACTTTTGCCTTCTCGTTTGTCTCTTTGCGTGTTTGTTTTTGTATTTTGTGGTTGACTGTCGTCATTGAATGCTACTTTCTCTGTCCGACTTTTATATCATTCTTTTTTTTATACATACCTGAGTATGCTGGAATTTAACTTATTATTTATATGATTTATTAGGACATACATAGTATGGATATAGTCTGTTGGAATTTAACTTAATCTTTATATGATTTAGTAGGACATACATAGTATGGATATAGTCTGTTGGAATTTAACTTATTATTTATATGATTTAGTAAGACATAGGATGTATATATTTCCTTTCTGCTTGTATGATTGAGTGTTACTCATGATACTCATACATTATGATGGAATATGGTTGGGATGTCGGAATTTAGACTATTTCTTCCCGCCTATCAATTATAAGCAGCTGGATGTAGCCTATATAACTAACGGATCAGCAGTTAATTGAAATGAACGATTTAATTTAGCGTAAACAGTAGGTCATTCTTTTGATTAAATTATACATTATACCGAAAATATCGCTTCCGTTTGATGGGATGTACTTTATTTACACTGTCTTATCAATTTGAGCGCTGAGGCAGGATAATAGCGAGGTTCGGTACACTTAAAATAGAAGCTGAACATTGGCCCTTATTGCCTACTGACCGTCCCAAGTCGGTAACCCTGTCTTCACCACTCTCTGTGTTGTGTATTTTCCTTTTCTTTGTATTGTTAATTTGCTATTTATGTGTGGTGAAGTGCGGATCTACGGTGGGATCTACGTTGACACTGGGTGCTGTGGTTTCCATAGGACCATTCTTCTCAGTTTTGAAATCCATCTTGACTTTAGTAGAATTAACATTATTACTGTTAATTACTGTTGTTTATGTTGTTTTATGTTTACCAGGTTCGCAACTAAGTAACAAGTTTGTTCTGTAACTTACAAGCATTAGACCTTATGAATGCCTGCCTGAGACACGTAGTTATTTCGCGAGAGTTGGTCGTCATATTTCAAGTTAATGTGATAAAGCGCTATAACATTCAACAACGTTGTTTTTTGTACCTGATTTCGTTTAAAGTGCTCTATTGAAGTGTTTACATTTGTAACAAGGATGATGACTAAACTCGTATTCTGACAAATTACGCCATAATATTAATACACTGACGCTTCATTTAATAAATATTAAAAAGGGGATCCCTTGGAATCAACACACACGAACAAGAGATAAAAGTAGCAGACTCGGTTTTATTGAGTCTGTTCATGCGAGGTAATGTAAAGTGCAACAATTCTCACGCCTCCTAGCATCGGTTTAAGCGATATTCTACTCTAAAACCACACATATTTGGTTTGATAATCTCAAAGAACAAGTAAGTAATAACACTACGGATTTGTAGTCCGGGCACATTTTTACAGCGGCACACAGCACTAACCAAACGCTAGTGCAAATGAAAATACATACTGAAAAGGGGATCCATTGGAAGCAACAAACGCATACACGAGATAAAAGTAACAGACTCGGTTTTATCGAGTCTGTTCTTGAGAGATAATTTAAAGTGCAATAACTCTCACGACTCCTAGCACCGGCTTAAGCGATAATCTGCTTTAAAGCCACGCAGATTTGGCTTGATGATCTCAACGGACAGGTAAGTATTAAAACTACTGATTTGTAGTTCGGGCATTTTTTTATGGACGCAACACAGCACTAAACAAACGCTAGTGTGAATGATAATAAATACTGAAAAGGAGATCCCTTGGAAGCAACAAACACAAACTTATACGGACGCGAGACAATTAATTATAAAACACCCACATTTTGAAAATGACTCGATTCTAGGAAAATCTAAAACATAACTGTGGTTGTTTTTAAAATATAAATTACCTGTAAGTTAATAACCCCTGTAACATGCTGAAGGATGCTGAAGGATTAAAACACGATTAATCTTGTGTTCCCCTAATTAGCCACGTGCACAACAAACTAACATAATTACGAAATAAAGTAAGTGACTGTGAATCAAGTTGGCAACTCTGCATGCGCTCGTCGTGAATTAAAAACGCTGACAACTAACCCTCTTAAAAATCAGACAAGCAATTTATTTCATTATCTAGCAATGTATTACCTTGCATAATGTGTTACCAGTGTTAACTTTCATTTTAGGCTCCATTTTTGATAAATTCCTTTTCATTAAAAAGATAAACTTAATTAAATACTGTATTGCTTTAATGCTTTAAATAAATGCCATTAAACCATTTTAGTCATAAACCGTTTACCGTAATGGTTTTGGCATGATTTTCGACGCATTCTATTATGTTCAAATAGTTTCCATCAGTACACTCAGCGTGATTAAAAACATTGCAAATTCAAAAACATTAATGTATTATTTTGCAAGGATAATTATTCAAAAATGAGATATAGGGTCCTAAAGGTCCTAGAAACCAAAGCGTCCAAACGCTATGGCATCGTAGGTCCGCACTGTATTGCAAACTAGGAGCAATATTTAATTAATTATACAATGAAAAAGACAAAATACAACAGCAAGAGGTTGCTTACCGACTGTGAACGGTCAGTAGGCAACAAGGCCTACAAGTTAACTTGAATCGATTTTATGTGTATAAACCTGGGATGATTCGCTTTTCTTCCTCTTCTGCAATGGACTCTCAAAACACAAACGTAAGTTAATATAACTTTCCTTTGGTTCACGGTACATAACGAAGTACGTGACATATGGTAACATATGCATATTATTGAATTTGCAACACGTGTTGTGATCATGAATAAGTGATTATAAAAGAAGTGATTACAATGTAATCACATAGTGGTGCATAATTAGAAGCAATTACTTGGTCATAATTTGCCACTTCACTGCCTCCTAAAACGATAGTGTAAGCATAATATATTTGTCTTGCAAACTAAATGTTAAGCCAAAACAGAAGAATAAGCATGGTTTTCCCATAACAAAAAAGTACTATATATTCATATTCATTTATCTCATTTATATGATGTTTAATAACAAATCATATGTATGCCTGTACTCAATTTCTCACTAGGCATTGCTTAGTTAAAATATAGTATGAGATGAAAAGTTTGGAAATCGCCGAACACGATGAATACAAAATATAATTGCAGTCTTGGCTTGTATCAGACTGTTCGTGAACGATAGATGAAACATGCTACCGTCCACGCCCTCTATCCCCGGGTTAAGCAGAACTCAATATTTAATATGATATGTATATGACGGTGAACATTTTAATGATATATTTTCATATTATTCCATGACCAATGTAGTATGGTCCCAGTCCTTACTAAATGCTTTGCTTTCAAAGAAAGTACAATGAACGGAATGAACAAAATGGTGAAGAGGTTATGAAACCTGCGATGTACCAGCGATATAATTAAATAAATATCGGGCTCATCGATCTCCAAAGACTCAACAATTACATTACAATAAGGCCTTAGAACCAAATCCACTGATTGGTCGTATCCAGGATACACCAGTTCATATAGTTTTTAATTTTGTATTTTCTGGTGTAATCTTAAGTATCTATTTTATCTCCTTCAGAAGTCGCTCTCCCAGAATGACAAGCATCTCCAAGCTTATAACGTTTTGCCTTACTGCCGTTAAAGATCACGTTAAACAATACTGCGCTCAAACTTACGAAAACTCTGGGATTAATTTATTTTGGTATATAAAAAATTCATCAGATGTTGATAACATCTGCAATAAACGTAAAGTTTCATCTTTAAGTACATATGACTTCCCTACACGATGTTCAACCTTACCACATCACATTATCAAAGACAAGCTTATTGCTCTTATTAAAAACACTTTCCACATTTTTGGCCTGTAACATTTTACTAACGGCGTTTTAGACAATTACACTATGTGGACTTGCAATTAGATAATGGTTTGGAATTACCATTTGTAGTCAAATTGCCGGTATCCCTATGGGTACGAACTGTGCACCTCTTGTCGCAGATTTGTTCTGGTATTTTATGCAAGAGATTTCATGTTGACTCTTTCATCCGATACTCAGGCAGATGTAATTGAAGCCTCCTAGCGGCTTTTCTGCCACTGACCGTTCCAAGGTGGTAGCCCTATTGTGAACCCTTTTGTGTTTGTGATGTCTTAGTTGGCTTTTATTCATCTTTAGATTTGTTCTGTGTTCTCTGTGAGTTTGTGTGTCGTCCTTGAATGCTGTTTTTCCTGTTCGATTTTTATGTCTATATTTAATGACACCTCTCGGTATTTGGATGACATACTGAACATTGGAAATCATTTCTTTTCTTATATGGTTAATACTATTTCTATTAAGGAGATTCAACTCACAAACCTAACCTTTCTGGTAGTGACGCTTCCTTTCTTGGTGTACATCTCTCTATTGAAAATGGCGAAATAATTATATGGAAAAATAAAGTAAAATCTATGGCAAGAGAGTTCATTTTAATTTAGATATTGTTAATTATCCCCGTTTAGAAGGGGATGTTCCCCGAGCTACTTCTTATGTGGTCTATTTTTCTCAACCTATTCGTTTCCCTAGAGCGTGTAGTCGTGTTAAGGACTTCAGTATTTGTAATATTTGTATATATAAAACGCTACTCCAGCAGGGCTACCGTTACCATACATTTCAAAAAACCTTTGCAAGATTTTATTATCGTAACTCTGATCTACTTTTAAAATATAAAAGTAATTTAAGAACTCTTCTGCAACAAGGGCTAGCACAACCTGACTTCTGTTGCTATGGTGATGTGATTCACAAACTTTTGATTGTGTTAAATTGTGTTTGTCATGTTATACTCTCTGTTTACACGCATGCCACTGAAGAATTGACTTGTCCACGATTCCAAACTTGGAGTACTCATTGCACGGTAACAGGCTGAATGTAAACCTTGAGATGTAAAAATAAACGCAAGGAATTTTGACCATGTTGACGTGTTTACTTCCTTTTAATCAATTTATTCTCAAGATATTTATTGTAATCTAGATATAGCGACAAAATCAGTAATATAATAATAATTAATTATCCTTTTAATTAATGCTCTGTTGTTATAGTAAGTGGTTTAAATAGAGATCTTACATGAGTGACTGTGTATTATTGATTTTAATAAACGAGTTGGAGGATAAAATGATAGGATACGAGGCTTTTGCCGAGTATTCTATATTTTATCCAACGAGTTTATTAAAGTCAATAATAAATACACAGTCACGAATGTAAGATTGTGTTTATCACATAACACACATACGACGTGATAGATTCACTTTAGTGTTATCAATTTTGCTTATATACGGCGGCAATTTGTAAGACAAATCATGACGTCGTTTTGTTGTTTACATGACGTCGCTACATTACGCGGCTATAACTGCGTTCGCCCTACAAATAATACGACAACTTAAACGAAATTTAAAGTTACTAACATTCATTTTATGAAGTAAGATTTCAAATAATGATAAGTTATTAAGGCGTATGAGCGTACCGCATGATATACCATGCAAACAATTGCGATTAAATATTTTACTGTATACAAACACAGTGATTCAGTTCTCATTTGCATCTGTAATACACTACTGTATTACGAGAAATGAGAAATAAGTCATGGCTTTAACGCACTCCCTGAAGCCATGTTATGTGATAAAATATGCTTCTATTTCCCTATATGGTACTTACTTTTTATCTGTTCTGGCTTACTATTCTCATAGTGATAACTTATGTCTTTATTACATGAGTTCTGGAATGCCTGACCCTACACATGAGCGACAGAAACAAGTCAAGTGCCTCAAAAATGAATTCAATTCCGTCAATATCAGTAGCATGCCGTCATTGTAAAAAACGCACTAAACTGCGACACGTTAGTAGTTGACGACGTTAACGCACAAAATGCCAATGGTATGCATGAACAAACAATAACTCATGGATATTCGATTCAGATAGATAAATCCCAACCCTCGGTATAACTTGGTTAATGGGAACCTTCGCAGAGCCTAGATTCCGATTATATTATTATACCTCGAGTTGGAATCTTCACCGCATACCCATGAACTATAATTATAATGTAAATGATAGCGTTTATGATGAGTTGGATGTCGATGATGACGTTATTTACGATTTGGATACTCTAACATGTCCTCTTTTCCCCGTGTTTCCTCTTCAGCTTATAACCCTCATCACCAGTTTTAAATGTCGAAGCAGCAATAACATATCATGAACTACAACATCAGAAGCAATGCCGTTGCTACGTGGAAATAGTTATAGTGTAATAAACAGCAACATATGCTGCAATAAAGCATCAAGAAACGTATCCTGACGTAATTGTATTTGTAACTAATGAAAATACAATGTAATCATGTTCATAAACAAATTATTCAACACAAACCTTTTGAAATCAGCATTTGTGGTATGTGTATGGGTTGTAAACAGTTGCAGGAGACAAATTGTGGGCGTACTCTTAAATATGTTATATATAAACTACATATATTATGTGAATAACATAAGCTTTTTGCCATCTGATAGATATTATTAACTATTGGTTTGTATTGGGCTCATGATCTAAACAGCACATCTTTTGTATTTTGGCTTATAATGTATTATTAGAAGCACCATCTACATACACACCCTTCAAACAATGGTGTCACGATACTGTCCACAGTTGAACAATTAGTTAATATTCAGTTAAACGGCCTTGGATGCAGGCATTACATTAACGTAAAACAAAAACAACAACAACAAAAAACCGGCAAAAAAACCCGAAAAAAACAACAGAAATTCAGGAGAATTAGAAGCGGATGCCTTGTTTACTGATACATAGCCGGGCGACTTTTTACAGCCGCCATACAATCAGTAAACTAACGCTAGTTTGAATGTTAATAACTTCTGTACATGCCAATAAATACATTTCTGATAATGGGTCCCTCGGAAGCAATGAACACAAGCAATAGAGACAAATGTCACTATTTCCGATCCTTCCCGATCATGGACATCTAAGTTAAATGACATGCTAGATTTGTATTTTATTAAACAAAATCATGCTTCATATTTTCGTCCAACAAAGGTAGATACACAAGTATACAATAAATATAGCTTTCACAGAACGCAGTCAACCACAATACAACGCATTAACACAAATAACAATTACAATGTTAAAAAGAGACATGTGACATCACAAACACAACTGTTTAACAATAGGGCTGCTACCTTTAACCATTCAATGGCAAAAAGGCGGTTGGGTGTTTTAACAAGGTTTTTGGGTGCACCAAACCTCACTCTTATCCTACTGTAATACCATTAAACGGATTAGTTAAAATTAAGGAATCCCCACCAGGCTATATTGTCTAATAAAAAAGGCATTATTAATAGGCAATATACATAATATACATATTACATTTAGATGATCATGTATATATGAATAAATTAAATAAAAGAACGTCACAATACTAGTACTCTATACATTGGCAGAAGTCAGATTAACACGAGAACAAACCATTAATTCTACGACAATACAAGCTTTAAGACGCACATCAAATGCTACTGTCCTTTGAAGATTTATGTAGATGTTATCAAAGGGTCAGCAATCAATCTGTCCGGTCATCGCACAAGCAAAGAGGAAAGCAAAGTGGTGAACTCTAAATGGGTCAAACAATAAACATGCAGTGCGTTGTAAAATGGTATGGTCTAAATATCTTTTGTTAATTTTCTAACAATTGTAATAAATATTGTTTTAAATGGACTATGACCATGTATCTTACGAAGGTTGTAAATCACGTCACCGTATACGTCAAGTTGTGATAGTCCTTGTCGCAGAAGAGCTCTTAAATTACGTTTATATCTTCAAAGTAGATCTGGGAATGTTCTATTCTGTTTATGATTTGCGCAGGTGAATACAGAACGCATTACTTATAATATAATAGTTCCCGATGCTAGTGTTAAGCTGTCATACATTTTGTTTTATCTAAATATTAAGATTGATAACTCTTAAACCTTAAAGTGTAATTGATATCTGTATTAAAAGCATCTCTATAAATATATCAAGTCGTTATATATTAAATGTCCCTTGTATGTATGGTAGGAATATCCATTCTAATATAACGGGTTTTCCGTGTAGATATAATAGAAATAATGTTATGTGTTACTAGTAGTAATGCATCTAAACATCGTATGTAATTTAGCTTACATTAGATTATTAATGCACTTGCCGAACATCGTTAACGTTTAAGAGTTTTCCTTTATTAGATATAAACAAAATATGGGTTTGTACACAAAGACTTCTCCACGAAGCAAAAATGGGGTTGGCTATGAAATAAAACCTTAATTTCCTAAATTACATAAAAATCCGTATAAGGCTCGCATTATTTCGAATTCTATTACCTGCACCACAACAAACATCTCCAAACTGTTAACGTCTTGTCTTACTGCCGTTAAAGATCACGTTAAACTATGTTGTGATAAAACTTATGAAAACTCTGGGATTAATTTATTTTGGTCTATAAAAAATTCAGGAGACGTTCTTGTTATAATTTTCAATAAAGGTCAAGTTTCATCAATAAGCACTTATGACTTCTCTACACTATATACAATCTTACCACATCGCCTTATTAACGACAAGCTAATTTCTCTTTTTTCAAAAAATATTCGCCAGAGAAAATACTACATGTTTGTCATGTAATAATATTAAAGCGTTTTTTACTAACTGCAGTTTAGATAATTATACTATGTGGACTTTCCATGAAGTTTGTGAAGGACTCATCTTCCTATTAGATAACAATTTCGTCAGGTATGGAACCACCGTTTATAGACAAATTGTTGATATCCCTATGGGTACGAACTGTGCACCACTTGTCACAGATTTGTTTTTATTTTGCTATGAAAGAGATATCATGCTGAGTCTTTCACCAGATACCCAGGAAGATGTTATTGAAACTTTTATTGACACCTCTCGATATCTGGATGACATATTGAATATTGACAACACTTTCTTTCCAACTATGGTTAATAATATGTATCCTAAAGAACTTCAGCTTAATAAAGCTAATATATCTGATAATAACGCTTCTTTTCTTGATTTAGATCTCTCGATTGAAAATGGTGAAATAATTAGCAAAATCTATGACCAGAGAGATGATTTTAATTTTGACATTGTTAATTATCCCCACCTGAATGGAGATGTTCCCCGAGCAACTTCTTATGGGGTGTATGTGTCTCAACTTATTCGTTTTTCAAGAGCTTGTACTCGAGTTGAGGACTTTAATAATTGTAATCTTTGTATAACTAAAAAGCTACTCAATCAAGAGTTACCGTTACCATAAACTTCGTAAAACCTTTGCAAAATTTTATTATCGTAACCCTGATCGTCTTTCTAAATATAAATGTAATTTAAGGATTCTTCTGCGACAAGGACTATCACAACCTGACTTCTATGGTGATGTCATTTATAAACTTCGTAAGATTCTTGGTCTTGATCACATTCATACAATCTTTGTTAAACTTGTTAAAAAGTTTATCAAAAGGATTTTGGTGCACCCTAGAACATTCTCTTAATTGTGTTTGT
The DNA here is from genome assembly GCA_037043455.1 of Cyrtodaria siliqua. NCBI lineage: Eukaryota > Metazoa > Mollusca > Bivalvia > Adapedonta > Hiatellidae > Cyrtodaria > Cyrtodaria siliqua. The sequence continues at coordinate 16,070 of JAWPHD010009306.1, read as the reverse complement.
TGCTCTCAAAGGATCACCTTTATCAGTATTTATTAGACCCCCAGTGGCCTTTGTTGCAACTGACCGTTCCAACCCTTTTGTGTTTTTATGTCGTTTGCATTTTTTATTACTTTTGCCTTCTCGTTTGTCCGTTTGCGTGTTTGTTTTTGTGTTTTGTGGTTGACTCTCGTCCTTGAATGCCGCTTTCCCTGTCCGATATTTTTATATTTCTTTATGACCCTATCATTTTGAAACGTACTGCATGCTTGGTGGTGGACCCTTTTACAGTTCGCCACTATGCTTTCCTCTTTAACTGTACGATGACCGGACAGGCTGTGGACCCTATGATGACATCTACCTAAAGCCCATTGGCGTTTGATGTTTGTCTATGCTCTTTCTTGTCGTGCCCTTAATGTTTTATTCTCTTGTTGCTCTGGCTTCTACCAAGTCATTGAGTACCTTCATTGTGGCTTTCTAGGCTATTTGTTTTTGTATTATATTTACACGATTTGTGTTTTACTTATATTGCATATTGATGCTGTCTTGTTGGTTAGAGATTAGATCATGGCGGGGATTTCTTTATTTACACTGTCCTGTTTTAATGGGATGACAGTAGGGTAAGTGTGAGATGTGGTGCACCCTAGAACCGGTTTAATCCCCGAGTGGCCTACTTTGTCACTGACCTTTCCAAGGCGGTAGCCCTATTGTCAACCCTTTTGTGTTTGTGATGTCGTTTGCTTTTATTATTACTTTTGCCTTCTTGTGTGTGTGTTTGCATGTTTGTTTGTGTGTTTGGTGGTTGACTGTCCTCCTTGAATGCTACTTTCCCTGTCTGATCTTTTTAATATATTCTTTCTTCGGATGAAAAAGTTTGCCTATTGTAAAATTAAAACATTAAATAGGTAATTTTAAATGGGTTATCTCAAATCTTTCAGTAAAAGATGTTTTTAAACATGTTTTATTGTCGAAATATCCGTTATAAAATCCTGCTAATATAAGCCTTCCCGTCGCTTAATGGAATTAAGGCAGGACCATGTAATGAAAAAGTGGAACAGGAACGTATCATTCACAGAACGTATCTTTCACAGAATACAAACTTTAACAACAATTACGACTATTACAATGTTAATAAGAAGCAATGCATATGACCTCACATACATTACGTTGTACGAGTATTAACTTTCATACCCATCCAATCCCTACTCCAAGAAGCGAAAATGGGTTAGCTGGGGTATGAAATAAAACCTTGATTTCGGCTATACATTTTTCTTATTGTAATAATAAAATATTTACTAGGTTATTTTAAACACGTTATAACATCTTTTCAGTAAAACATGTTTTTAAAAGTGTTTTATTGTTGAAATATCCGTCATAATTCCTGCTAATATAATCTTTCCCATCGATTAATGGAATTAAGACGAGACCACGTAATGCAAACACGGGTTGACAGTTGGAATTTTTAGTGGCAAAACGTCCGGTATAAAAAAAAAGTATGATAATGGACCTTTGGAAACGGCCGAGCACGACACATACGAAATATTGCAGTCTCGGTTTGATTGAGGCTGTTCATGAGCGGTAGTGAAATATGCTAGCTACCGCTCACGCCCTCTAGCCCCGGGTTGAGCAGAACTCAATATTCATAAAATCAATAGTACAATTAGGTTACAGATCATAAAACGTGTTTCAAGTACAGGGATATTGTTTTATTTTCAGAAGCCTTCATCAAACGTTAATAATCCTACGCATGATTAGTAGATTTGACTGATAACAATGTACAGCAAAACGTCAAAGGGTAATCATGACAGCAATGTTTACATTACCCTTGTATTCGATGTCCTGTTTTAATGGGATGACAGTAGGGTACGTATGAGGTTTGGTGCACCCTACAACCGGTTTAAACCCCCAGTGGCGTACTTTGCCACTGACCGTTCCAAGGCGGTAGCATTTATTATTACTTTTGCCTTCTTGTTTGTCTGTTTGCCTCTTTGTTTTTGTGTTTTGTGGTTGATTGTCCTCCTTGAATGCTACTTTCCCTGACCGATCTTTTTATATTTCCTTATGTTTAGTCCGAATTCATTATTCTAAAATACAACTCATTTAAGAATAAATATTTGAGTTTTTGATTTACTGACTCTTCAACCATTTAGTGTTGGGAAATGTCTGTGAATCCCATATTTCACTTAGGTCGCATTTAATCAATATGTCTCTGATCTGATTAAGCCACTGAAAGTTTCTTTTTGCAATAGTTGTTGCGCTATATGCAAAATGTCTGAGTAGTATTTCATAAATGAAGTTTGAAAGTTTAGCTCTTTCTGGATCGTTAATTTTTGCCCAAAACGAAATTACTCTAGTTTGAATATCTACTGATACTGGTAATACCCCTGTTTCCCAGCATAACATATAATTTGCAGTAGATTTCTTTAGATTCAAAATATACTTTAGAAACTTCGATTGTACCCTGACAATTACATCCAGATTTCCATAACCCCAAATTTCGCTGCCATATACAGGAATGGGTTTAGTTGTTTGATCGCATAAATCTATTTGCAAGCCTATTGGTATCGACACATGTCTAGTTTTCTCTGTATAGAGCTCTGTTAACCTGATTAGCAATATGTTTCTTTGTCACAAAAAAGAGCCACTTCTACTTAAATATATACCTAGATACTTATATTCTGTTACAATATTAATTGGATCTCCATTATTTGTAAACTTATAATTAGATTGTTTACCTAAACATTATCCAGAACTTTAGATTGATCTATGTTTACTGTAAGTTTCCATTCATCAGAATAGAATTATAAACATTCAACGCATTCTGTAAATCGATCTCACGTTCACACAAAATAAATGTATCATCAGCAAATATCAAAATATACAATTTATAAAACATGTACACTTGATCAAGTGTATGAAGTTGGCAGTATATACCATCGACAATATCACTATTGCGCAGAAAATCGTGTGGATCGTTTAGATATAGTGAAATAAAAATAAAAAAGATAATAAAAGTAGTTTATCTTAACATGATCCTGATACTGTGTTAGTTGTTATTAAATATCCTTCACAGTTGCCTTCAGTTATGTTTGTGCTAAATAATGTTTGTCATGGTTTAAATATTAAGTCAAGGTGTGTAATATCAAAGTGATTTTAAAAATCGCCTAATATTGAACCGAGTTGTGAGCTGACAATATACAGTAATAATAAACATGGAAAGACAATGCGCTTCTCAGCACCAGATCAAAAAGTGATAATAACTACCCTTTATTAAGTAAACATATCAATAACGAATAACTGAGTATTATCAATTAACAAATTTAACTCTTAAATATCATCTAAGCTTGTTAAAGATGGATGGCCACCCTTTTTGTAGTATTATCATGTAACAAATTTTACTCTTAAATATCCCCTATGCTTATTAAAGATGAATGGCCACTCTATTGTGTGGTATTATCAATAACAAATTTAACCCTTAAACATCACCTAACCTTGTTAAAGATGAATTGCCTCCCCTTTTTTGTATTATTATCAATTAAAGGGACACTGTCCGTAACTTATGTTCGCAAACATTATACACTAAACACTATTCAAATTTACTAATTAAAAGCAAGATTGTTTAACGGAATTCAATCGCGGTACAAAAATAAAGCAAATCCACTTCGTGGGTTTGAACTCGCAGTCCAAACTCGAAGTAAAAATAAGTGTGCGTGAGTGTAAATTTGTCCGAACTCGCTCCCGACTGAGCTAAGCGGGCTATACATATTACGCAAGACATACTATGGTGAAAACCTAGTGCGCTATGGAAGTCACGTGAACGCATAAAAGGTAAATATTGTGGGTCCCACTTTATTTACATTTAATAAATAAAACGTTGTTTTTTTCAAACTCACGAATGTATTCCTACAAACTTCTTAGGGTCTATCCTAATGTTTTCATGTATACATTTCAATGAATAAAAGTCAGACAGTTATTTCGTTATGCTCAATATCTGCTTACTTACGGACAGTGTCCCTTTAACAAATTTAACTCTTAAACATCATCTAAGGTAGATGAATGACAACCCTTTTTTGTAGTATTATCAATTAACAAATTTAACTCTTAAACATCAACTAATATTGTTAAAGATGAATGGCCACCTTTTTTGTAGTATTATCAATTAACAAATTTAACCCGTAAACATCACCTAACCTTGTTAAAGATGACTTGCCACCCCTTTTTTGTAGTATTATCATTTAACAAATTTAACTCTTAAACATCATCTAAGGTAGATGAATGACGACCCTTTTTTGTAGTATTATCAATTAACAAAATGAACTCTTAAACAACATCTACGTTTGTTAAAGATGAATGGCCACCCTTTTTTGTAGTATTATCAATTAACAAATTTAACTCTTAAACATCACCTAAGCTTGTTAAAGATGAAAAGCCACCCATTTTTGTAGTATTATCAATTAACAAATTTAGCTCTTAAACATCATCTAAGCTTGTTAAAGATGAATGGCCTACCTTTTTTGTAGTATTATCAATTAACAAATTTAAATCTTAAACATCATATAAACATCTCTTGATAGAGCCGGCGAGAAACATATATTTAAATCGGCTACTAAGTTGTATGTACAAATAAGTATTATTTGCATGACGTAGATACTGCTTTTCCACACTGCGTGACTGCACGGGGAAATGAGGTAAATCTGAATTGTATAGCTGCACAACTGTTGCCAGATAATTGATAAATACATTCAACTGTGGATTAATTTACCTAATCAAAGTTTTCTAGGTCATCAAATAAAATCGTATTCTCGCTTTCCACAGATATTGCAATGTGTGCATTGTAAATATGTATTGTTGTATATTGATTTATATTTAAATAGGCATAAACATGTTCATGAAACAACTTATGGCCGGAGCACGTTAAAGTCTATATCGTGGCGGCTGAGCCTTTTTTCACTCTGCATGTTTAATGGGATTACTGCGTTCTGTGACTTCTACATGCTATCCTGTTCGACTTCCGCATCTATGTGCTATAAGTATTACGTGGTACGAGTATTACCTTTCATACCCTATCCAGCCCCTCTGAAGATGGGAAAACGGGGTTGGCTGGGATATGCAACAAAACCTTAAGTTCGGCTTAAACAGTTTGCATATTGAAATATTAAACATTTAATAGGTAATTTTAAACAGGTTATCGCATTTTGTCAGTAAAGGTTGTTCAAATGCGTTTTTTTTGTCGAAATATCAGTTATAAAATCCTGCTAATATAAGCTTTCCCATCGCCTAAAGGAATTAAGGCGGGTAATGCATACCATTATCTTTGCGTTTGTCGAGCCTTTCTGTCTGTTATTGTATGTGTCTGGATTTTTATATGAATCTATTCATACAATTGACCAGTGCTTTGGACAAAGTTCAGTGTTGATCAATAAATCTTCACGTAATGCTATTACTTTGTCGTTGTTTACATTTAATTATGTCTGGTTACTGGACATCTGTATAAGTTGCTTTTCAGGCCGATCATAAATATAATACTGGTTGGAAACGTTGTTTTAATTTCGATCACATTCATCGACCGCTGTTACTCCGGACAAAACAATATCGTTATTTATTGATCGTACATAACAATGCATAACACAAAAATACAATGATCGCACACAATAATTCACAAGACAAAAATGCATTGAGTGTACACAATAATTCATAACACAAGAATACATTGATCGTATACAATACTTCATAACACAACAATACACTAATCGTACGCAATAATTCATTGCACAACATTACATTGATCCTACGAAATAATTCATAACTAAAAAATACAATAATTGTATACAATACTTCACAATACAACAATACATTGATAATACGCAATAATCAATAACACGAACATACATTGATCGTACACAATAATTCATAACACAACAATACTTTATGAGTACACAATAATTCTTAACGCAAAAATACATTGATCGTTCTCAATAATTCATCACAAAACAATTGGGTGTACACAATAATTCATAACACAATTATAAATTGAGTGTACACAATAATTCTCAACACAACGATACAGTAATCGTACACAATAATTCATAACACAATAATACATTGATCGTATACAATAATTCATAACACAACAATACATTGAGCGTACACAATAATTATTAACACAACAATACATTAATTGTACGCAATAATGCTTAACACAAAAATACATTAATCAATTATTATATTAATTGTATACAATAAGTCTTAACCTAGCAATACATCGAGTGTACACTGTAATTATGAGCACACCAATACTTTGATTGCTTACAATATTATGAACACAAAAAAACATTGATCGTACACAATAATTCACAACACAACAATACATCAATCGTACACAATAATTCATAACACAACAATACATTGATCGTACAAAATAATTCCAAACACAACAATAAATTGATCGTACACAATGATCCATAAAACAAAAATACAATAATCATACATTACAATTATTAACACAACAATATATTGAGTGTACACAATAATTCATAACACAACATTACATTGATCGTACACAATAATTCATAATACAACTGTAAATTGAGTGTACACACTAATTCACAACACAACAATACATTGAGTGTACACAATTATTATTAATACAACTATAAATTGAGTGTACACATTAATTCATAACACAACAATACATTGAGTGTACACAATAACTATTAATACAACTATAAATTGAGTGTACACACTAATTCATAACACAACAATACATTGAGTGTACACAATAATTATTAATATAACTATACATTGAGCGTACACACTAATTCTCAACACATCGATACAGTAATAGTACACAATAGCTCATAACACAACACCACATTGATCGTACATAATACTTCATAACACAACAATACATTGAGTGTACACAGTAATTATTAACACAACAGTACTTAATCTTACGCAATAATGCTTCACACAAAATTACATTAATCGTACACAATAAGTCTTAACCCAACAATACAGTGAGTGTACACTGTAATTATAAGCACACCAATACTTTGATTGGTTACAAAAATTATGAGCAAAACAATACATTGATCTTACACAATAATTCTTAACACTACAATACATTGATTGTTCACAATAATTCATAACAGAACATTACATTGAGTGTTCACAAACATTCTTAACACAACAATACAGTGAGTGTACACAATAATTCTTAACACAACACTACATTGATTCTTAAAGTGCCCTCATTTCGACCCTCTGCGTAAAAAGTACATTCCACGGTATTTTTACCGTCACGCTAGTGTTATAAAATTTAAAGAGCTTCTAACTCATTCGTCAACCAAAAAACAAATCAATCTATGTGTCTTTGTCCGAATTCTATTACAAACTGTTAAACAATAAGTATATAAATATATATATTTACATGCTTCACATTTGAAGCTGCAATGTTATTCCGGGCAACTGTTATCCCCCTAACTTTTCCCACCATATCAAGTGGGGTTTGTGTTATCCTTTTTAATTCAAAATTAGTAATTGTATAATTTGTTGTATGCATAATAAATCGCTCATGTTGTAACTCATGTTGCCTGAGATTGTACATAATAAAAGATTGTTCTGTTCTGTTCTGTTCTGACAATAATTCTGAACACAAAAAATATAGTGCGTGTGCACTATAATTATATAATTCTGGAAACAACTATACAGTGATTGTACATAATAAATATTAAAATTAATGTAATACATAATATATAATTATCGTAGTTATAATTCATTGAATGTACATACTAACAAGTTACGCAAAACAGCAGCATACCTCTTAACGCAACAATATACAATAATTGCTAACACAAGAATACCCACTTACTATTAGAAACTTATTAAGTATAGCCTTATTAATAAATAACAATGCATTTATGTTTAATTGCTGGTCCCGTTTTACGTATATGTAGGGCTATTTGTTCTCATTTTTAAACATGTCCTCTTATTGTTCTACTATGTAATTGTAAGCATATAAAATCAATGCATTTTAAACAGTTTAGCAACTGCAATTAAATATTCATCATGAGATATGATATATGTATACATTTAGTCTGCATATTGCTGAATTTTAATTTCATCGTAGTTTAACGTGGGTATAATAAAGTAGATATACATGTCGAACCGGAAATATATTATTCAAGAACCTCAGTCAACCACAAACACGCACAAGCAGTAAAAAGATAACAGTACTACACAGATGAATGAAAGGTAAGATATTACACCACAAACATAAACGGCTTGACAATAAAGTTACCGCCTCGGAACTGTCAGTGGCAAAAAAGGCCGTTGGGAAGTTTAAACAAGGTTCTAGGGTGCAACATCCCTCACTCCTACCATATTGTCATCCCAATAGAATTCCAACAAGGCAATGTTCTAATTTGCGTTATTATCTTGTATATAATATTTATATAGCAGGTACTAAGACAGATTATTAACAGAGTTGAAGACATACCGTCCAATTGTTTGAACGTAGATATAATGGTCGAACTAGAAATATAGCATTCAAGGACCACAGTCAACCAAAAACACGCACAGAAATAAAAGATACTGCATTATAATGATGAATACAATACTAGATATGACGTCATAAACATACAAGGGTTGACAATAGCACTACCTCCTTGAAACCGTAGGTGGCAAAAACGGAAGCTGGAGGTTAAACGCTCCACCGCAAAAAGAACGAGGTCCGGCAATGTATGATGTGATCTAAATCGGTAATATGACTGAGTGATTAGGCGAACAGTTCACAACTGACTGACACAGACAATCCGATAAGAATCTTTCGTGGGTATCCGGTGAAGATAGAAAATTCCAACCCGAGGTTCCGATTAAAACACTTATACCGAGGGTTGGAATCCCCTATCTGAACCGAATACCCATGGTAGATAATATCAGAGATATTGACGCCGCCAGCTACTAACGCTTTGCATGTTTTCCTGCATATCGGACGTTGGTGCGCGCGTGAATTTTATCTTTACCATAAAGATAAGACTTTCCATCCCCCATGTAAAACGTGAATAGCCTGATCCGATATGCAAGAAATGATGGTATATGAGATAACATACCTAATCCTGAGTCAGCTCGTACTCAGGTCAAAACGTTCCATTTCCCATTGATCCAAGTGCACATACATTATGTAAGCCCCATAATAAATTCTGTTAAATTATTATTAATTAACATGTTTGGACTGGAGAACACGATGACTCGGTATATTTTATTGTTAAATTATCAATTACAGTTCATATGAGTTTCGTACTGCTAACAAGTGTACATTATTAAATAGTATAAAAATGTACAATAATATCACTGATATCCTTAAGACATCAAATGCATTAATATAGATGAGGAATGCACCCGAATCGTGTAGTCGAATTTTCCAGTCCGAATTATTTCATTAACAATAATTAAATAGATTCTATTTGGGGGATTCTAATTTATTCTTATGAACCTTGAATATGCTGCTGAAACACATTATGATGGTTATGCTCTTATTTGAATTGACACCAATTATTTTTCCAGATTGCCTCCAAACAAATTGAAAATCAGATGTCTCTAAAGAGTCTAGCCAATTTTAGCCGTTTCATTTTCTGACTGGGTAGTCTTATACGAACCAGCTTGTGTTCTGTATGTATTTGACGGTGTCTCTGGATAGCTTGTGTTCTATATGTATTTGGCGGTGTCTCTGGATAGCTTGTGTTCTATATGTATTCGGCGGTGTCTCTGGATAGCTACCTTTAATAACATGTACGAAATGGATGTGTACCTGGCAACTCTAACGTATAAAAGTATGATTGATAATTTGTTTCTGATTTCAAATATCCGCCAATAACCATTTCAGAGTCGAGTAGATTCAATAAACTGATGAAATGTACTGCTGATTTACAATCGTAATTACAATTTTTATTGCAATTTTCACGGATCTATCAAATGCATTTCATCATGAAGATGTATCCCCATCATAAATCCATACATTGCGATATGTTCGCATTCCATTGCAGTTTGTATTCAGTAGTTATAAGGCTCCTTCTTATTGTGTAGTAAACGATAATATTTAGTTGTTGTTTTAATGCGTGTTTTTGGTTAACTGTGTTCTGCGAAGGCTACATTTCATTTTCGAAGCGTATATTACCTACTTTCGCTGTTTGCTTGATGAAGTAACAACATTTAGCGGATTTTAGCAATGAAATATAAGTGATATTTCATACGTGTGAAATATAGAATTTATGTTTTCACTGCCGGAACTACTTTTTTTTCAAAAACTATTTTTGTTCGAAAGTTGTTATCGTAGTTGAGTCGTAGATTATTGAAATCGGTTAAGTAGTTTAGAAGTTACGGTGAATTAAAAACAGCATTTTCATCATACTAAGTAAAGCCAATGACGTCGTCAACGTTTTATTTATATTTCTGCATACTGCAGTACACTTTGATTATAAAGCATAAAATAAAAATAAAATGTGTTGTTTTGTCGTGAATAACAGATTTGATTTCATCTCGAAGTGATCAAACTTTAGTAATTTTTCACTCATGCTTCGCATTCGTAGAAATATAAAGTTTTCACACTTCTTGATGAAATAAAATCTGTTATTCACTCCAAAATAACAAATATCCTCTATGTATGTACACGTTATGTAACCCCCAGCGGCCTTTTTTGCCACTGATTCCATGGCTGTAGCCCTATTGTCAACATTGTGTGTTTGTGATGTCTTATTTGGCATTTTATTCATCTTTAAAGTTGTTATTTCTTTCTCAGTGTGTTTGTGGTTGACTGTCGTCCTTGAATGCTACTTTTCCTGTTCCATTGTTATATATACTACTCCAAATTTGCTAAGGATCACTTTTATTCTTCCACATCATTTTATTAGAAAATAATTCACAATAACGATATTAATTTCATAGATGCTTCAACAATTCCACAATTTGAATCAAATCATGGGATCACATGACCATACACTGCCCTAAATAATTTCATGTAAAATAGAAATAATGCTATTTATTTCAGCAAGAAACTTAGATAGCAAAAATGTGACCCTTAGCAAATTTTGAGTAGTATATATATTTATCAATTATACTCATTATTGCACAATTGTCGGACACTTTTATAATTTCTTCATGCTTTGGAAAAGCGCCCTTTGGGACGACTCTAAAGGGGAAGACAAACCGCATAAAGGTTACTGCGTACTATGTATTTTCAGGTGATAATGACACTTACAAAGACTTGAATAGATCAGTATACTATATGTATAGGTATCCGGCTAGAGATATAAATTGACATAAAAACTTTAATAAAAAAAAAAATACATTTAAATAAAAAACACGCTGTCACTTCTATTACATATTGGCAACTTATTAGTGACCAAACTATCGTTATTTACAGGAGAAACTAGAAACAAATATAAACTATTATAATATGATAATTTTGTTGTGAAATGTAAGATGCAAAATATCAGTTAGTAAATGGGTTCATGTGATCACCAGTGTATATTTGAGGTCAAGCTAAATTCTAATACCTGATTAAATGTACTACTAAACTTGAAAATGTCAAAGAAATATGAAATGCATTTCATTACATCACACCATGATGGATGCAAATGTATCCCTGTCATAAAGTCGTAAAATAAGACACGTTCGCATGCAACTGTAGTTTGTATTTAAGATTGCTAAGGCTCATGGGTATCCCATGTTCGGGCTGAACAACTGGAAATTGAGTTGATTTTATAATAAGGGTAAAAACATTGAAATGATTGATACGAGTGTCACTCACAAGACAAGCCGTTTCAGAATATATTAATTATTCGCCGCATTTTCGTCTAAAGAGAAATTACTGGAACCTAGGCTTTTTATGAATATTGGGCATACATTTCACCATAAAAATGTGATCGCAAATGCTGAAATAGGTTTGCGATTTTGTCATCACGAGTCACAGTCAGCGAGCAAAACATCAATAATTCCTTGACAATTTTAGAATTTAAATTTAACACGAAGACATTACTTTCTTTTCAAATGACAGCCTACATTTTCAACGTACCATATACACTAGTTTTAAGCAATTAGGCGCCAATTATTTTCATTGTTAACCATAACAACAGACTCTCAATTTGCCAACCCTGTTTTCTTTACACATTTAGATCTATTTAATAAGATTGACAAAGTGAAAAAACACCTGAATGTTTAACCTGATGTGTGACTGATTTCAAATATCACTCGTTAAAATCCAATGAGATTTACTGTAATTATTTACAATTCACAAATCAGAAATATTTAAAGCATTTCACATACATCACTCTTTTCTCAAGCAAAGGGATAAAATCACCCGGCATTCATGTTTATTATGTCATGTGTTTGTCATGTTTACCGGTCTTTATCAGCATCCCTTTATTGTTTCGGGTGCTACTTGAGTATTGGCAGAAAACAATGATAGTGGCTCCAGGCGAAAACTGCTGTTTTTACAACATAATTTACAGCAACTCTGCAGTTCTGCAGGTGATACTATTCTAGTACCAGTCTGCATATGTTTTATCTAGAGGTAAATTGAGAGTGGGCCAGGAATGTTCATTCCTTTTGGCGCCATATAACATGCTTTGTGGTAGTGTGCCCGAAAACCCCCATTTCATTCAACATTAGTATCAGTTATCTCTTCAGTTTTGTATGATAATACAAAGCTGCTAATGTTAGTTTAAACATATTTATTTTACATCGAATTGCGAAACAAGTTATTGCAACTTAGATTAATCACTCTCGATGGCTTCCCTGGGGTAGAACCTAAGTACTAAGCAATGTGGATTAATTATCTTGCTCAAGGATAAATAACGTGGCCGCGGCGAGGATCGAACCCCACGACCCTCTCGATCTGGAGTTCGGCGCTCTAACCACTTGGACCACGCACTCCACTGCTAATGTTCAAAAGGCTATGTTCATTTTTCCAAAATGGTATTAAAAACTGCATTTATATTTTTTTTCAAATGTAGTAAGCGTAAATGTTCAAACGTACCATATTCAAGGTAATTTGAGCAATTAGCGCCAATTAATTATATTGTTAACCATAGCGAAAGACTCTCACTTTGACAGCCCTGCTTTTCTTTACACTTTTTAGGCAAGATTTAAAATGTTGGTAAAATAGGAACACACTTGAATCTTTTGACTGATGATGTGATGATTGGCCATTATTTCCTTTTTCTGATTTCAAATATCCGCCCTTATAACAACTTCCAGAGCAAGATAGATTCCAAAAATGAGATATAGGGTCCTATAGAAACCATAATCGTTCCCGAACGCAATGGCATCGTAGGTCCGCACTGTACTGCAAACAAGGACTTGAAAATACAATGAAAGAGACACAAAACAACAAGAAAGGGTGGTGAAGACAGGTTTACCGACTTTGAACGGTCCGTAGGCAATAAGGCCCTACTGGGCTAGCTTGAATCGATTTTATATGCGCACAATACTCGCTATTAATCCTGTCTTCAGCCGCCCAAATAGACAAGCCAGTGTTAACAAAACTACAAGACCTAATTAAATGTATTGCTAAACGAAAACATATTAGAATTTCACGGAAACATTAAATGCATTTCATTACATCACACCAGGATTTGCATCAATTGTAGTTTTGTATATTTAATATCATTGCTAAAGCTTCTTGGGTTCCTGGGTGTCAATAATCTAGTTATTTGCGTACTAAGGTAAATACTCTTGAAAGAATATTATTATATACGAATACCCCCTCATCACACACGGATTTAATTTCTATTAGTTATTGGCTAGCATTTTCGTGTATGACGAAATTGGGCATAAATTCATCAGAAAAAGTGACCGCAAATGCTGACATATTTCTGCGAATAGATCATCGCTATTCGGGCAGCCAAAGCATCGGTACGCCCCTTGATACATTTGGAATTTAAATTTCACACTTAAAAGAAAAAAAGACGAAACAAAAACAGCATGCCAATATAAAACGCTTCATCAAATTTTGCAATTAAATTGACTCAATAATTCATTTATTCACCTACTCCAGCCCCAGGCAATCCGATTTTTGATTTTCAAATATCCTGCGTTAAAAATGCCAGCGCCGGAATAGATTCCAAATTCTAATGAAATTCACTGCTCATTTACAATCTCAAATCTCAAAAGTTATTGCACAATTCAAGAAAATATTTGAATGCATTTCATTACCTCACAACATGATGCATGCAGAATCACTGTTATAAAAGCCATAAAATAAGACATGTTCGCGCTGCAACTGCAAGTTTTTAATTCAATATATCTACTGCCTCCTTGTATCCCATTGCCTTACTTACTGATCAATTTGGTTGTGTTTCTATAATAAAAGTTAACAATTATAAACAAACAAGTAATGATTGCTATTGGCCGGCCGCTATTTAACTTTTATTATTTATTGACAGTATTTTTTTAATAAGCAAACTTTAGTACATGACTTTCTTTTACGAAGACAGGGTTTAAAATCACCATACAAATGATCGCTATTGTTTTATTTATCGCGATGATAGTGGGCATTCAAAATATCGTTACATCATTGATAATTTTAAATTAAATTCCACATGAGAAACATAAAAACAGCAACAACACATGCAATATAAAATGTGTCATCAAAGTGTGCCAATTAAATTTCGATAATTCAACTGATTCAACTCCCACCACATGCAAACCGTTTTCTGATTTCAAATATCCTTCGCTTTAAAAATGCCAGCGCCGGCAAGATTTCAAAAAACTAATTACTGCTAATTTACAATCAAAAATAAAAAGTTATTGCATAATTCAATGGACATATTGAATGGCATTTTATTACCTCACAACACGATGCATGCATAATGCATCATTGTTAAAAAGCCATACAATATGACATGTTCGCATGCAATTGCCGTTTGTATTCAATATGTCTAATGCTCCTGCTGATGGATTGCTATTGCTGACTTATTTCTGCGAATAGCATCAAAACATCGTTACGTCATTCATAATTTTAAAATTTAAATTTCACACGAGAAACATAAAAAAACACGTGCAATATAAAACACAGTCCTCAAATTTTACAATTAAATTGACTCAATAATTTCAACTAATGTCTACTTCACCCAATAGCGATCGATTTTTTTATTTCAAATATCCTCGGTTAAAATGCCAGCGTCGACTAGATTCCAACATAATAATGAATATACGTATAAACAAACAATGATGCTTGTTATGCGCCTCGTTGATAATTACATTTATATTACTTCGCCTGCTGCTATTCTTTTCTAATAAACAAATTTGGAACTTTACTACTTTTAACGAAATAGGTTATAAATTCACCGTAACAAATGATCGCAAATGCCCTGACATAAGTGTGCCAAATAGAGAATTGCTAACTAGGATACCAAAACATCGGGATATTTCATCTATTTCAAACTATTCAGATATGGTCTATCGCATATTGTAATTTGTTTGAAGTAAATAATTACCCAGTAAGCTAAATGGAATTCCTATGCTTCAACATTTGTATCACATACAACACGGATTTTTACACTGATGTAGGCGTGATTGACAAATATTCATGTTTTTTTATTTCAAATATACGCCTATAACAACTGCAGCCCTAGGATAGGTGCCCATTACCTAGTTGAATTCAATCGCTAATGTACATTACCAAACAAAAATCACAACGTGGTGTATGCAATTGTAACCACCATAATCAAAGTCGTCACAATACATGTACGACACGTTTGTCAATGCCATCTTGTAGTTAGTATTCAGATCCATTTCTAATGCCTCATGGTGATCACAAGATCATGTTGAACTACAGGAAATGCACGTTCGGTTTGCCCAATTAATAAAATGGAAACACATACATAAAATTATACGCTCTTACGGCAAGCTAGACGATGAAATACTATCAATTTTGGCAGCGTGTTATTCGCCAGCAGAAAGATATTAAGCACATAGTTTATACGTCCTATATAATGGTCGTCTATTAGCGATCCTCCATTATCTAGCAATAGGGCTAAACATTCACCAGAACTGTAATTGCAAATGCTTGATATATTTTCTTGCAAACAATAAGA